>JAODAL010046270.1:0-31102 GCA_025379985.1 Phyllomedusa bahiana | reverse complement strand
GAAAAAAAAAAAAATAAAAAAAAAAATTTAAAAAAAAAAAAAAAATTGTTAAAACAAAAAAAAAAAATCATGCTCAAAAAAAAAGCTGATCATTGATAAAAAAAAATCTTCAGCTTGAATGGGAAGGATGCTCAGCTAGGCTGTCTGTGTCTCTGATGAAGTCAGAGAGAACAGGTAGCCTAGCAACCACTAGACACTAACGATCTCAGTCAGCCGGAGGCAGCTGAGCGGAGAGGAGCTCCGCTGAAGATCGGGACCAACGGGGGGGGCACAGAACCACTGGACCACCAACGCACGGTACCGGCAATGATTGGGCAGTAACGGGCACCGCTCTCATCACTGTTCCGAACCGGAATGGCGGCGCAGAGCGGTGCTCGTTAGTTTAAATGGCGGACATGCGCTGCGTTTTGCCCGGCGGTGCCGACCGGCCAATCGCAGCGCTGGGGGTGGTGGTACCACCACCAATGCCCCCCAAACTACTTACTGATGATTAGTGCTGTGTTATACAGCACCAATCATCGCCGATCGCTGCGTCTTTAGACGCGGTGATTCTGAGAGTCCAGGACGTATGCATACGTCCATTTGCGGGAAGTCACTTCCCGCTAGGGCGTATGCATACGTCCAATATCGGGAAGAGGTTAAAGGAGCATATGCAATTTTTGCTCATAAGGTCTTAATGTTAAAAAAAAAAAAAAAATAAAAAAAAAAAGTTTACTGCACTTTATATTCTTTATATTTGCAATCGCCCTCTGTTCAGGAAAGCATAGTTTGCTGTAGTTTCCCATACATTTTGAAAAAGAGGTATGTTAATAAATGCCATCCCATTGTAGGCCAAAATGAGTTGGGATAAACTATGTATATGTTTAAAATATAGTGGAGAATTATAAGGTTATGTTCACACAACAGATTTTAATGCGGATTCCACGTTGATTTCCTTGTGGAAATCATGGTGCAACTATTCAGCACCCCGCAATCTCATCGTGTGTGGTTGGGTGGAGGGGGAAGAGAGAGTTCTTCATTCATTTAGACACGGCTGTTAAACAGCAGACATCAGATCCAGCTCTAATCTCTGCTGTTACCAGCAGGTATAAGCTATCTAACAGCTGGCACCCGTTGTGAAAGGAGCGGGCTCAGTGAATAAACCCACTCCATATTCTCTTAGCTGCCATGATGTACTGAAACATCATAGTGAGCTAAGGATTTAAAGGGGTTTTGCCAAGAAGTGAGTTCCTTACCTAACAGGCTGATACTCCCCTTTTGAGACTTGAAAAAAAGGGGCGTTGTGTTTCTGTGTTTGAAAAAAACAAGTACCTCCTCTGTGATGTCATCACTCCACCTCCCATGCACGCTCCTGATATTCAGTCTCTGTAGTTGAGTAAACATTGTTTGGCTAATCCACAGGGGAGAACTGTATTGTGCACAGGAGAAAAGATAAGCTCCGAGGAGGCAGCATTCTTTCATTTGTTCACAAACTGATGCGGAGGGGAGAGGAGGGCAGAGCAGGGATCTAGGGAGCGTCTGCATGTTTACTCAGATAATTACATTACAACCAGTGGATTCTCTATACAAAAGACACAGGATCTTTTATCCCCAGTCCCTTCAAAGCTCGTCCATGTTCCCTGCCATCAGATAAGAAGAACAAATAATGCAAGCGCGGCCAGATCAGCTCCTGGTCATGTCTAATGTAAACTGTCAGGAAACTAAGGGCATGTAAGGAAGGCTGTAGATCTCACAAGCTTCACTTTTTTTAATGACATATATTTAGAAAAGTGATTAAATACCCATTTTGGAGGATCACACATCAACATTAGATCGTGGCAAAACCCCTTTAAGGGTCGGACCGGTTATTACTGGCTAAGCTATTACTAATAACCCAGAGTGCGGTGCGAAACGCATCACTGCATGCATCTTTGTGTTTTTTATGTTCTTTAATTGGGAAGCATTAAAATAAGAAAATGTAACCACAAGGATGAGTGCTTGAACTCTTTGTCTACTTTTTTTTCTCATACCACACAGGTTGTTTCCATGCAGTCCTTAGGCTACATGTGAATAGGGAGCTGGTTGTTCTTTATATAAAGTATATATAAACTCAAGCCTCAAGATTTTAGAGAATACATGTTGGATCTTTCTTCCCCATACATGTATATACAGTTTCTCACAAAGTGAATACACCCCTCACATTTTTGTAAATATTGTATTATAATTTGTAAATATTGTATTATGTCTTTTCATGGGACACTAAAGATATGACATTTTGATACAATGTAAAGGAGTCAGTGTACAGCTTGTATAACAATGTAAATTTGGTGTGCCCTCAAAAAAAATTAACACACAGCCATCAATGTCTAAACCATTGATAACAAAAGTTAGTACACCCATAAGTGAAAATGGATAAATTGTGCCCAATTTGCCATTTTCACTTAACAATGTCATGCAACTTGTTAGTGTTACAAGGTTTCAGGTACAAATGGGGAGCAAGTGGGTTAAGTTTGGAGTTATCGCTCTTACACTCTCTCATACTGGTCACTGGAAGCTCCTCATGGCAAAGAACTGTCTGAGGATCTGAAAAAAAAGAATTGTTGCTCTATATATAGATGGCATAGGCTATAAGATTTCTAACATCCTGAAAATGAGCTGAAACACGGTGGCCAAGACCATATACTGGTTTAACAAGACAGATTACACTCAGAACAGGCCTCACCATGGTTGACCAAAGTAGTTGAGTACACATGCTCAGCATCATATCCAGAGACAGGAGTGCTGGCAGCACTTGCGCAGAGGTTACAGGGTGGAGTGTGTTGTCAAGCTGTCAGTGCTCAAGACCATAGTGCGACATCTGCATCAAATTGTCTGCATGCTGTACATCCCATAAGAGAAGCCTCTCATTGTCATTTTCTTCAAGTTACGTCCTGTCTGTGAAACAGCAAGTCCCAGGCATCCCACTGCAATATAATGTCTAGCTTGTCCTCTGCTTAGTTTAAATGGTACATTTTTGTCTAGATATTTTCGTCCAGCTCTGTCTTCCATAATTTATCCTGTGTTGATTTGTAAAGCCATCAATCCCCGATACACTCCCCTTGAAATTTCTGCTCGGTCAGAGCGATTTGTAGCTCACCCGTTACGACACCTGAAGGCCCTTATCCTCATTTTGAAACTCATCCTAAGGTTGATATGAAGTTGCAGTAGCTTGTGATCAGTGTACCGAGGTCTGGGTGCCTAAATCTTCTAAGTGTGCACTTTAGAAGTGAATCTCAGATTATCCCTGAATTGAGTCTGAAGGTGCAGAGTGTAGAAGGGAACTCTCGCCTTTTTGTATGTTTGCTGACACATCTTTGCATGACTCCTTATTACCTGCTTGCATTACTATCTACCCTTGCAGCCATCTTCCTCTATCTTACGCTACCCTACTTGCCCTCAGAACAAGTTTATCCAAATAAGCTCTCACTCTTCCCTCACCAATGTACTCATCCCACACGCATTTTGCCCTTTCAACCACCCCAAACCTCCAGCTCACATATTTAGCTCGCAGCAAACGCCACTTCAAATTCATCACTGACCCAGATCTGCTGTCTTATATCATTCACCTGCTTCTGCTGCGGGGACATCTCTCCCAACCCGTCCACCTTCCTTTTACCTGCTCATCCCCACCTCACTCCTCATGCCTCCCATAGAAACCCTGCACCTAACCTGCTTGCTATTATCAGCTGTAAATCTTTTTTCGTGCCCCTTTTAAGTGTGCTCTATGGGAACGCCGCGATCCGTCTTCCAACAAACATCGACTGCTGTTCATGACCTTGTTTCTCTCCGAACTGTCCGTCACAACCTGGCGGCCGTCTACAGAAACAATTGCATAGTACATGCAATCTTGACACGCCGGCTTCCCTTTGCGTGCTCTCACCTGATGGTGGGGCTACACTTCACACCACACCCCCCAGGACCTTGAGAACAGCCTGGGTGAGCGAGTTGGCTTACTTCCACTCCCACACTGCACTACCAGGGCCTTCCTCCTGCACCCTCCGGGGGGGTGTCCGTGGGCTTAGCGTTTCGGCCCCCCACTTTAAGAGGAGCAACACGGACAGCTACCTCAGTACTTTCAGACCGTTTTTTCCATCTGAGTCCGCAGTTGTCGTGGCCCAGACCCCTACCTGCTCTCCCCTCCAGTGTTCTGGTGTCAGTTTGCCAATTGAATGGCCTGGCTCCCACACTTCACTCTCTTCTGAAAATAGCCCGGACGACTCTCAGGGGTGAGTATACAACATACCCACATTGAAAGAGCGCCCTAGATCTCCTTCTAGCCTCACAGTTTCTTCTTTAATTAACCTCCTCAGTCATGGCCTCTCGCAGTTTACGAACTCCCCAACGCCACAAGGATGGGAACTCACTGGCATCAGGTCATGTCCTGTCAACTTTCCCTCAAATTTACTAACTTCACTAATTCTCCATTATGAGCTTCTCGTCTGAACCGACAATCGTATCTCCTTCCTTATCACAATAGTCGCATCCTTCTCGGCTTGTGGACAAACCTCCCAATTGCATCCATACAGAAGTATATCTCTCCATTAATATCAGGTACTCACAGACACCATGGACATGGCCCTTCAACTTGTCCCCAAGCTCTCTCCTCTTTCCTGTTCCAAGACCAGGCTGTCAATCGTTACAATGAAGACTCTCACAACCACCCTGGGACATTATGGCAACCACTCGACACAAACCTGCACACACCAGAGATCAAAAACGCCCGCATGCCTTGGGGCACTACACTCAGACTCTTATCTCCAGCGATGTTTCCAGGTGGGCTGGAGCGGTCTTGGAAGAAAGCTCATAAGCTACCTGCAATCTGATCACCACTACAAAATCTTTGCTCAGGACAATGACTACACTGCCCTTCACTGCGCCCAAACAAAAATATTTCACCTCACCCTCATCTTCCACACTAGCACAAAAAACAACCCAAAACGCCTCTTTGAGCACCTTCCACTCACCATCCTATAGGCCTTAAAAGCTCAAGGACTCCAGTCACTGACCTTCTGTGTCTAAGACCTGGCCACGTATTACATCGACGTTCAAAGCCAAAAATGAAACATTATACCGGCAAAACAACACAATCACACAACTCCCCAAAATAATACCCGATCCTTTATCCCTCAACGCCACGTGCCACAAAACCATCTACTCGCCAGACCCCTTGACAAATGCCGACGAAACAGAAGGCGAAGAAGTGTCCAGCTTCTCCTGACTGCTCGCCCCACCACCAGCTCTACAGACACACCCATTCCATCCTTACCGGAAGAGTCGACATTTCGTCCGGAGTCTATTTCTATCTTCCTCTGGTAGTGCAGCTAGGTCCTCGGGGTGGTGTCGTTCTACCTTACTTGCTAAGCTGATAACGCTCCGTGGTTCTCTCTTGCACTGGATGCTTTCCCCATGCTTACCGGGTCAAAACACCCCTATCATAACCGCCTGTGTCTATAGAAAATAAGCCACTCTGCATGGAGCCCGTCTCGTGGCATAATAACTAGACCGACCATTCACTTTATAACTTGGCTGCTCCTTTGTGTGCATGCTCATTATAATTCTCCTGTAGGACCACTTATGGACCTAGCGTTCTTGGCCTAATCCGTCTGATCCTCAGTCTTGTACTAACTTGCTCTTTGCTTGGAGCGTCCTCTCAATGCAACTTCTTCTGGTAATCCCCAGCCTGCATTACCACTACACCTTTCCACGAAACTGCCTGTAGTTAAAGTCGTACTAAATGATCTCCTGGACAAGCAAAATCTCTGCAAGGTGTTAACTACTCCTTAGCTTGTGCTTCTCGTTTTACGGATCTCTCTGCGACAGCATTTGAGCAGCTGTTGGATCACTAGCGAACTTTCTCCTCATGCTTGTATGCTCGAGGCACGATTGGACTTTCGGTTTTATATGCTCAGGACACCGGGGCGTCTTAACTACGGTAAATACATTCACAGTTATCTATGTGTTCACACCCTTTTCTCGTCCTACCCTCTCTGTCGACCGCATTATCCTCTCAGTGTCTCATTTATATACTTGGTTCCGACCTTGTCCGGCCAACGTACACTGCGATCTCTATTGGGGGCCTCTTTGGCTGTTGGAGTTCCTGCAGGGATCATTTCTGAGTATCCTACGATCCTCTTTTCATTGTACACAGCCCCCATGTGGGACAAACCATTCAGTAGAGTTTGACTTGTTCCCGTTAACCATCCTAATTCGGATGACCACCCGAATTATAGCAGCCTCCCTCCCCTGTACTTTTGGGTGTTTTTTTTGCCAAGTTACCTCGTTATACCTGCAGCCTTGATTACAAGATCACCAGTGACTGGTCTTCCAAGCTGTGCTCTGAACATCACGTCCTCTAGGTATTAGACGCGCACTTCCATCTGATAACAAAACTCTCACTAAAGGGGTATCTGAGACTTCTTGTGTTTTCCGTAAGGCCATCTTATCTAAACCAAAAACCAGACCACTCCCCGCGTCCACTTCCTGCGTAATTCTGTTTCATTTAATGTGGTACCTTTGATGGTTAGGCGCTTACTGACTCATTGACTCCTAAGGCAGTCAGGCCCGCTGTCTAGGGGTTTTTATTTGATTCTGATCTGACCGTTTTTCATCACCCATAGTATTTTCCAATTCCCTTGACCCGCTTGGATCCTTATCTAACCTGCACTCTCAAAGAATATTCTCCAAAATCACATCCATTTCTCATGACTGTATGAAAACGAACTCAAACGTCGTGCATTACTTTAGGCTCATTATTCTTTCTCATCTTAGACTACTGCAGTACTCTTGCTTATTATCGGGTTTATCTCATTAGAAATCCTCTTCATTGCAAACTCTCGGATTCCATATCATATTTTGTCATCCAATCTGTCCGAATGTCGCAGCCAGGCTGTGTCCTTAATACCTCGGGATTGTTTTTGCCGAGTCCAGCCGCTATTACTGAATTCTGGCCATCGTCTTACCCTAGTTGTCAGTCACTGTGCACGATTGCCCATTGCTCAGTACAGGGATACACGTAATAAAACTCGAGCACTTCGCTCAAACGGTCCATTAAGAGCTCTCCACAAGCGCTGCGATAGCTAGTCTCCTTGCCTCCCTACTCTCATCTCGTACTAGTCCGCTGCTTTTGTCTACCATGGCCCTAAATGAAACAGCCCTGCTCGTCTCGCTCTGCTGATTGATATCATGACACAATTCCTCAATCATCGCTTAAGCCGTGATACACCATGCCCAATGGCCTACAAGAAAAGATATTCACTCGTGGCGGCCATCCTAATTTTCTCTGGAAATCTATCAGATGCGATTGCGATCAGTCACATTTCAACAACTGGCCCTACAGTTTTAAAGGGCCCAGGAAAAACATCTTTCTATCTGCTGTGGTGGGTCAGGCCCACCAGAGATTCCCTTAACTGCTATCACTAGAGCGGAACTTAGATATGGGGACATCTGTCACATGATTTCACTGGAGTTAGAGGCCCATTGCACTTGGCACGTCACAGGCACTTATCTGGTATATAGATTTTACAAGAGTCAGGGGGGCAGGTTCATCCATTTTTCATGTAAACCCACCCCTAGTTTTAGATTAAACAAGAGCCGGGCCAATGTAGAACTTGGCACTTTGCTCAGCTTGGAAACCCGTTTTGTTTCACACCCATGACACCCTAATTCAGATTGTAGAGCTCTCACGATCAGGGGGCCCGGTCAGGGACCTTGTGTCTCATTGTAAGTACTTTTAATGGTGTAACTGACTGTAATGTTTGACACCTTGGAATTTGAAAAGTAGCTGCGGAAAATGATTTGGTCGCTATTAGAAAATAAAGATTATTATTATTATTATTATTATTATTATTATATGCACAGAACGTCCATGGTCAGTTTGCTGAAGACAAACAGAGTAAGGACATGGATTAAACTTAAAACCATGGTTATGTGTCTCGTAGTAAACAAGGGAGTAACGTATTTGTTCAGTGGTGTCAAGCTCGTGTGTGGGCTGCAACCAGGTGAGATAGTTACAAACCATAAGTGTGTCTCTTTCCGTACACACAAGCATGGTGATGGGAGTATTATGGTTTGGAGCTGCGCGAGTGTGTCTTGCCTACAGTCAACCATAGTGTTGGGAGTGTCATGTTTGGACCTGCATGTGTGCTGATAGCTCAGGGGAGCTACAGTTCATTGACTGAACCATGAACATCAGCATGAACTGTGAAATACTGAGCAACAGAGGAAATGAAACAGCTCACCGCTCCCGTGCAGGATCTGACAGCTGAAGCAAATTTTCTATAAAGGTAGGTCCGCACTGGGTTGAAGTAAAATATTCTCCAAAGCTTTATTCATCCAAAACAATTTAAAAGTTCAATTCCAAAGAGAGTGGACATCACAAAGCAGGTAGTTGCAAGGATAACAACCAACGCGTTTCGATCTTAATCGATCTTAATCATGGTTCAAACACTATGCAACATAGCAAGGTTTATATAGCAAGAGTCATCGTTATACGTCATACCTCAACAAACTTTATCAACAACATACAATAAAAACAAAGACTTCATATTATCTAAAAAAGATAGTTATTATCTACTTTTCATAACATCAATAATGTAGTATTAGATCCGATCTGTAATTAAGACCATTTGGGTGGGAAGTATTTAAGCACAAAATCCAAAAAGCTTCTCTATTTAGTAACGCACGTCTCCAGTCGCCTCCTCTAACTGGCTTATTAACTCTTTCAATCCCCGAAAATTTAAAGCAGGTTACATCTCATAGAAAAATTTTTGGGAAACATTAGATGGATTACTAGTATGTAAATTTGTAGCATCCCTAAATATGTTCCTGTATTCTAATCTTTAACTTTCTTGTAGTACATCCGACATACAGTTTATCACACTGGACACACGTAACGCAATATATCACTTAAGATGTGTTACAGTTGATAAACTGTTTAATAATATGTGGTCTTTCATTCAAACTCCCTTTTATTTCTTTTATGCTATTAGCAAATTTACAAACACTGCAGCGTTTATTTGCACATTTGAAAAAAACGTGACAAGACAGCCAGGTCTCTTGATCCTTTCTAGTGGTCTGAATTAGACTCGAGGACAGAAGGCTCCCTAAAGTGGATGTTTTTCTAGTAGAAAATCTACAAACATCTTTCAGGAGCAATCGCAAAGTGTCATCTTGTTCCAAAATTGGTAAGTATTTATTTAAAATTGTTATTTGAGAAAATTCCTCACTGTAGGTGGTAACAAATGTTGGAACATTCTTATTTTTAACATCTTTTTATACAACAACTGAATCCTAGAACTATTTTTTTACTATATTTTTAGCTCGACCCAACATCCATTCAGGATATCCTCGGTCCTGAAGACGTTCACATACCCTAGATTCTTCCTTTATATACAATTCACTAGTAGAACAATTTCTTTTTGCTTGATATAATTCCCCTACTGGGATAGATTTAATTGTATGAATAGGATTACATGAATTTGCCCTAAGAATGGTGTTTCCTTCTGTGTCTTTTCTAAATGTACTAGTAATTACAGTTCAGTTGTAATGTCAGCTTGCAACACCAAATCCAAAAAGGACAACCGAGTCGGTAATTACTAGTACATTTAGAAAAGACACAGCAGGAAACACCATTCTTAGGGAAAAATTTCCATGTCCATCCCATTCATACAATTAATCTATCCCAGTAGGGGAATTATATCAAGCAAAAAGAAATTTTTTCTATAGTGAATTGTATATAAAGGAAGAATCTAGGGTATTGTAAAACGTCTTCAGGACCGAGGATATCCTGAATGGTTTGTTGGGTCGAGCTAAAAATATAGTAAAAAAATAGATCTAGGATTCAGTTGTTGTATAAAAAGATGTTAAAAATAAGAATGTTCCAACATTTGTTACCACCTACAGTGAGGAATTTTCTCAAATAAAAACTATTAGCATGGAGGAGATGTAACCTGCTTTACATTTTTGGGGATTGAAAGAGTTAATAAGCCAGTTAGAGACGGCGACTGGAGACGTGCGATATTAAATAGAGAAGCTTTTTGGATTTTGTGCTTAAATACTTCCCACCCAAATGGTCTTAATTACAGATCGGATCTAATACTACATTATTGATGTTATGAAAAGTAGATAATATTTATCTTTTTTAGATAATATAAAATCTTTGTTTTTACTGTATGTTGTTGATAAAGTTTGCTGAGGTATGACGTATAACGATGACTCTGTATATAAACCTTGCTATGTTGCATAGTATTTGAACCATGATTAAAGGGGTGTTATCATTTCATTAAATGGTCTTCAGAATAAGGGGACAGTGAAAACAAGCAACTTTGCAATTGGATGTCTTAGCAAATTTGCCTTTTTTCCCCACAGTGTCCCTTATCTTGTGTTTTTTATTTACACTGATATCCTTGTGGGTCTAACCCCTCCGATCCCTCCTCCTTGCAATTCACTAGCTGAGAGCTCATTTACATTCTGTACAGCCCCCCCCCCCCCCCCCCCCGGGGTCGATTCAAACGGAGCCTGTTTTCTCTTGACTCAGAGTTAGGGGCCGTAGCATTTTCTGTCTCCACACCTAGCATAAACAGACTGCAGCAGATTGTACAATTAGAAAACATGACATTTTGGTCCCTGTGCCTAAACTCTCCTTGCATAGACGCAGATCTGTGCATCTTAGAAAGCTGTAATACATCTCCAGCTGTGATGATCAGTGCTCAGTCTAGATTAAATGCAGCCTGTGGTATGTATACAGCCTTATAAAATAAGACTGCATAGAGAGAGACACAGTGTTTATGTGGACTCAGAGGGGAGGGGGTCTCCAGGCCAGCAGTGAAGGGGGGATGAGTATCCAGCTGGGAGGGGAAGAAACGCCTCTGCATTCACAGAGCTGAGAAGCTAAGAGCAGTGTGAATCAGCCGAAGTAAGGAAGCGATACATCCCCTTTAAGATCGATTAAGATCGAAACGCGTGGGTTGTTATCCTTGCAACTACCTGCTTTGTGATGTCCACTCTCTTTGGAATTGAACTTTTAAATTGTTTTGGATGAATAAAGCTTTGTAGAATATTTTACTTAAACCCAGTGTGGACCTACCTTCATTGAAAAAACGTGAAATACTGAAGCAGAGCATGATCTCCTCCCTTCTGGGGCGCAAGGCAGTATTCCAACATAATGATCCAAAACACACCACCAAAACCACCACTGCTTTGCTAAAGAAAATGAGGGTAAAGCTGCTGGACTGGCCAAGCATGTCTCCAGACCTAAACCCCATTATGCATCTGTGGGGCATCCACAAACAGAAGGTGGAGGAGCACAAGGTCTCTAACATCCACCAGCTCCGCGATGTTGCCATGGAAGAGTAGCAGAGGATTCCAGTGGCTGCAACCGGTGAAGCTCTAGTGACCTCCATGCCCAAGAGAGTTAAGGCAGTGCTGGAAAATAATGGTGGGCACACAAAATACTGACTCTATGGGCACAATTTATCCATTGTTACTTATGGGTGTACTCACTTTTGTTGCCAGCTGTTTTGACATTGATGTCTGTGTGTTGAGTTATTTTGAGGGTACACCAAATGTACACTGTTATACAAGCTGTACAATAATAATAATCTTTATTTATATAGCGCCAACATATTCCGCAGCAATTTACAATTTAGAGGGTATAAGTACAGACATTACATATTAAAAAGTACTTACAGATGAGATACAAGGTGTGACGGTCCTGCTCGCGAGAGCTTACAATCTATTATGGTGTATGGTGAGACGCAGGGTAAGAAGGGCTCAGTTTATACAATAGTCCAGCCAAGTTTCATAAATATGAGGTAGTTTACCTAAAAGTTGGGTGAACCTGCCACCCTGACAGTACATTTATATATAGATAAGTGCCTGTGAGTGCCCTCATGTAGGGTGACAGGTGTGTGATAGCAGATTGGGGTTAGCAATTAAGGATCTTGGTAGGAAAGACTTACTTTACATTGTATCAAAGTGTCATATCTTCAGTGTTTTTCCATTAAAAGATATAATACAATGTTTACAAAAATGAGAGGGGTGCACTTAATTTTATGAGATACTGTATATGCAGCTCTGAACATCCATTTGACTAGAAGCATGAGATCTGGAGGGACACTCACCTTGACGCTTATCTTCTTTGTACTGCTTATCTCTCCTCACACATGTGTTTTTACTTTTCCTTTTGGCTCTAACATTAATATTGTTCAGCTCTTTACCCTTATAAAAAGTGGAGAAATTAACAGTCTGTTACAGAAGTTGCTAAAATGTTTTCAAAAATGTAAAAAGAACATTCATAATCATGAAAAACACATTTTTCAACTTGCCTGAAGAAGGGGCTTCTGCTCTCCGAAAGCTTGCAAATATAATTTTTTTAATTAGCCAATAAAGTACCACTCCCATAATATCTTGTCTTTTTTGACACAAAAGTATTTAACATCACATATCAAAAACTGAAAATTTAACTTTACGGAAAGGTTTTTGGGGTCAAATATCTGCGAGCCCTCCTAAAAACTTGACATGGATATCGGGGTTGACTCCCCTAAATTTAAAAACCTCAAGAACCCTATCACAAATGTTGAAGTGGAATTCACCACCGAATGAAATCTGAAACATTTATTTAATCCATTTAAAAGGTGAATGATCGTGCACATGTAGCACATTTGGCTGACAAATTCCTTGGAGTGGTCCGTGCACCCTCCATGGAAGCTACAATTGCATTTCCCAGGTGAGCCGTTAGCTTTCTTTCAAGAATCTCATACTTCTTATAATCAGCACGGATAGACATTAATGGTTCAGGACTAGATGTGTATAAAGCCAACCTGCTAATTGTGATTTCCAAGAGAAAATTGTGAGAAGATGCAGATATCTAATGACAGCTGATCAGACACATCTCTATCTTTCTCACTATACAATTATATAGCATACAACAAGACTCCACACCACAGCTCTTCTACAGAACATTGGGAAGATCTCCATCTACCTGGTAATCCTGTGGAAAATGGTGATTTTCTTTTTGACCATTTCCCGAGGAAGCCGATCCAGGTTGTTTCCCTGAGTTCCCCTTACGGGGCGACTGAGAAAACACAGTGACTAAATTCATTCCCTTTTTACCCAAAAATAAGAAGGATGTGTATTTACCCCACTAAATTTCCGGGAAATTTAGAGTTTGGGGGTCCTCCAACAAAAGAACCAAAGGAAATTTATCCTTGGGCCTTCAAATAACCCCCCTCCTCCATTGGGGAGGGTGGACAGGGACATCCTGACACCTTATAGGGAAACCTACACACACACAATGACCAGTCTCATCCAGAAACCCCTCATAGCGCCCTGTGTAATTCCCCCTAATTCCCAGCAAACGCTTTTCCCTCCAGCACACTCAAAAAAAATTTTTTTGGGGAAGTTCAAAGGGTTTTGTTGTCCATTGATTTCTTCCTGTGTGAAGGAAAGCAGTGGAAGCTCCAAGACTGGGCTCTGGGTTCTCCATCCTTTAGACAAAGGTGCCTGACCGCAATCACTGGAGGTCTTCACTATTGTGTAATTCTGTTTATGGAGAAATACATTAATAAATATCACTATATAGTTTCCTAGGGTCCTTCACCTCTCCAGGGCCCATCCCCTATTCCCATAAATTAAAATGATGAAATGTGATCACAAACCCTCACCTCCCAAACATCCCCCTATTACCAAAATTAAAATGATTAATTGCATCATCAGAATCTCTCCCCTCTCCGGGTCACACCCCTTTAAACCAAGATGAGAAGAGAAATTGACATCATCAAAATCTTCCCCTCTCCACCCACATTGTTATTACCTGATGAGAATGATGTAATGTGACATCATCAGAACCTTCCCTCTCCGTCACACCCCCTATTACCATAAGGGAATGAGAAATGTGCATCATCAAAATTTCCTCACCTCCCTTTCACATCCCTTTTACCATAGAAAAGATGTAATGTGACATATCAGAATCCCCCCCTCTCCCCTTTTTTAACATAAAGTTTAAAACATCCCCTTTTCCATAAAGATTAAAAAAATGTTAAGTACATCATCAAATCCTCCCTTCCAGTCACATCCCCTATTACCATAAATTAGAATGATGTAATGTGACATCATCAGAATCTCTCACCTCTCCAGTCACATCCCCTATTACCATAGATGAGAATGATGTAATGTGACATCATCAAAATCTCTCCCCTCTCCAGTCACATCTGTTATTACCATAGAGGAGAATGAAGTTTATTGTGACATCATCAGAATCTCTCCCCTCTCCAGTCACATCCTTTAAACCATAGACGAGAATGATGTAATGTCATCATCAGAATCCTCCCCTCTCCAGTCACATCCCCTATTACCATAGATGAGAATGATGTAATGTGACATCATCAGAATCTCTCTCCTCTCCAGTCACATCCCCTATACCATAGATGAGAATGATGTAATGTGACATCATCAAATCTCTCCCCTCCAGTCACATCCCTTTAAACCATAGAGGAGAATGATGTAATGTGACATCATCAGAATCTCTCCCCTCTCCAGTGACATCTGTTATTACCATAGATGAGAATGATGTAATGTGACATGATCAGAATCTCTCCCCTCTCCAGTCACATCTGTTATTACCATAGAGGAGAATGATGTAATGTGACATCATCAGAATCTCTCCCCTCTCCAGTCACATCCCCTATTACCATAGAGGAGAATGATGTAATGTGACATCATCAGAATCTCTCACCTCTCCAGTAAGCCGGAAGAGTATCTCTAGGGTAAGATTTAATACATTTTCCGCCATCTTATTCCTGTTCTTGTCCATCCTTGAGGGCTCAGTCAGGTTAATATACCGTATAAATGATGAAAAAAGGATCCTCTAGAGTAGGAACCTGAATGAAAAAAAAATGTCAGTGTTACAACCAGATAAAATCCCTAGGAAAATACAATTACTATAGGAAAAAAAAAAAAAGGGGAAACATCTGAGGAAATAGGAAAACCCATTTGTGTGAATAAAATATGGGTTTATTAGCTTGTCAGTGCAGTACTCCGGGTTTGCAGTCAACGTATACCAGAGCTTCATATGAACCCTGCAGCCGATCAAAGCTTTGATGCTTCACTGTTTGTCATGTGATGGCTGTGGACCATTGTGGGCCGCAATGGTCAGGCGACGCACATACCTGCTGCATCCTATGCCAGGGTGGCTTGTTGTCATTGCAGTGATGTAAACTGTGACTGAAGGGGATCATGAGAGCGTCTAGGCTGGAGGGGAGAGGGATTTAACAAGTGAATACGGACTGTGTTATTTTACCCATACACTTATGACAGGTCATTGAGAAGGAGTAGGATTTGTGAATAGGAATTGACTTAAAATGTCCCCAGAATAACAACTTTTGGGCTTGGTTTATAAAGCTCTATCCCTTCTACAGGATTGTCAAGACAAAACCGTGACTGTTGCCAAGTATGAAAGCTTTCCCCTGGATGGTGCAGGCCTACTGAGGAAGATGGTACAGCTGCTGAACATCCACCAACTGGTTCATGGTTGAGCAGGGAGAAAAGGGTGTCCCACTAGGAGTTCACTTCATGCCATGATGTCTTTTTTCTGACAATAGGAAAAAATGTTGTATGTGAAAAGATCTTTCAAGAGAACCTGTTCAGTTACTTTATGCTGCCCGTACTACAGAGAGATGAGTCCACTGTGTGGTTTCCCACCACCTCTTCAACTAAACAACAGCTCTCTCCCTATTGGCAATCATGGGAGAGAATGGTCAGCCACACGGTGGGGAGTAGCCACACAACGGCACCATCAACCCTGGCCGCGGCGGCTTCTCCCCGTATCAGCCCAACATCACCGGTCGTTCTACCATGAAACGTCAGAGCTTTTTTTTTAAATAATTATTATTTATTTTAAAGCGCCATTGATTCCAGGGTGCTGTACATGTGAAGGGAGTTACATATGTCAGATAAAGTCCAATTGTCACAATAAATGAGTAACAACTGGTACAGAGGGAGAGAAGACCCTGCCCATGAAGGCTTCCAATCTACAAGGGAGGCGGAAAGAGACAGAAGGTGAGAGGCAGACATGTGTGTGGGTGGAATAGTAGGATTATTGTAGGTTATAGGGTTTTCAGGTTGCTTTTGAGGCTAGTGAGAGTGGGTGAGAATCTGATTGGGGCAGTGTTGGGGCAGATTGAGTGTTGGGGCAGTGAGTCACAGAGTGTGGGGGAAGCACAAGAGAAGTCTTTTCAGAGTAAAGCCCACATGGCTGGGACCAGATAACCTGCTGCTCAGCATTCAGGCAGCATGATGTAGCTGATTGGTTCCCTTTAATCATTTGGATGTGCGATAGACATGGAGTCCAGCCTGTATGCTCTATATTCCAATATACATATCCTCCGAAAATAGGCAGCAATACTGGAACATGGTATATATTGTCCCTACATGAGTCACTCATATCACAGGGACTTCATGAAGATGCTGCCAAATTCACCCCTGAACAGAGGTGTAATTAGAACTTCTAGGGCTCTATAGCAAAATGAGATAGGCCCCAATAAATTGGGCGGCATTTATGAAATTTGTCGTGTAAACTGCAAATTTCATGTGCATAATAATGGCCTAGAATGTGCCGGATTTATGAACCCGCTAGAAATTTATAGCCTCGTACGGTTCTAGTGCACCCCGCCTCCCGCACACCAACCCCCGAAATCAGGCGCATTACAAAGTGCCGCGGGTGCTCTGTCATGCACTAGATAATGGCGTGCGGGAGATTTTAAAATATAGCGAATGGGGCTGCGCCTGATATCGGGCTGAAAAGACACCAGACATCTGCCGCAGCCCTGCTTATACATGCCACCCATAATGACCATAAAGTAAACCAGCAGCAATAATTAGCGGAATGAATAATCCCGCCATAGATCAGGGAAGCCACAGAGGAGAGCAGGAAGCCACCAACTTCTGGTTCTCCACAAAAATGAACAATGTTCTTGCACCTGAGTGGGGCCCCCTGGACCTCTGGGCCCCACAGCAGCTGCTATAGCTATAGTTACGCCCCTGAAAACCACAAAGCTGCATCTTTGGGATCTATGGCAAAACTATAACAACCGGCTCCATCTCACCACAACTTTGAAAACAAAAGTAAAAGTATAAGTTGGCTGTTCCCGGCTGAGGATAGGGGGAACCACGAAGTTGTTACATGTGAGGTGTTATCCTGAGGACGGTCAGGTCGGGGGTCAGGAGATTATAGTGAAGGGCGGCTGCAGTGTACATACCTCCAGCTGCAGAGCTGCACACCGGCACTGAGGCAGCTGGGGGAAAGGACCTGTGATGAGCATGGTCATGTGACCAGTCACATGTGTGGGAGGAGTCCAGCTAAAGCTGTGCTGCAGGGGAAGCTAGAGGACCTTTCATGATGTCATAGTCATGTGATCAGTCACATGAGTGGGAGGAGTCTGTCTCCAGGCTGCGCTGTGCATGAGCCTTAGTAACACTAATCCCTGTTGCTGGCTTTTTCCCCTCCGCTCTGTGTACAGAGCTGCAGTACTCTGGGCCATCAGAGGAAAGCATTCCCAGAGCCACCAGAAATCTACAGGCTGGGGCAAAGCTAACGGCTCCTGGGCCCGGGTGCAAAACTTCAGCTTGAGTTATAATGTACCCCAAAAATGAATGTCCTCAGAAATTGTATTATACACCCTACCCATATATTATATTACACACCCTACCCCTAAATTATATTACACACCGTACCCCTAAATTATATTACACACCCTACACCTAAATTATATTACACACCGTACCCCTAAATTATATTACCACAATTATACCCCTACATAAATTATATTACACACCTTACCCCTAAATTATATTACACACCATACCCCTAAATTATATTACACACCTTACTCCTAAATTATATTACACACTGTACCCCTAAATTATATTACACACCCTACCCCTAAATTATATTACACACCGTACCCCTAAATTATATTACACACCCTACACCTAAATTATATTACACACCTTACCCCTAAATTATATTACACACCTTACCCCTAAATTATATTACACACCCTACACCTAAATTATATTACACACCATACCCCTAAATTATATTACACACCCTACACCTAAATTATATGACACACCTTACCCCTAAATTATATTACACACTGTACCCCTAAATTACACACCCTACCCCTAAATTATATTACACACCGTACCCCTAAATTATATGACACACCCTACCCCTAAATTATATTACACACCTTACCCCTAAATTATATTACACAAACTACACCTAAATTATATTACACACCTTACCCCTAAATTATATTACACACCTTACTCCTAAATTATATTACACACTGTACCCCTAAATTATATTACACACCTTACTCCTAAATTATATTATACACCGTACCCCTAAATTATACTACACGCCCTACTCCTAAATTATATTAGACACCTTACCCCTAAATTATATTAGACACCTTACCCCTAAATTATATTACACACCTTACTCCTAAATTATATTACACACCGTACCCCTAAATTACACACCCTACCCCTCAATTATATTACACGCCCTACTCCTAAATTATATTACACACCATACCCCTAAATTATATTACACACCTTACCCCTAAATTATATTAGCCCTTACCCTAAATTTTAAATTTGATACCTTACCCCTAAATTATATTACACACCTTACTCCTAAATTATATTAGACACCTTACCCCTAAATTATATTACACACCTTACTCCTAAATTATATTACACTCCATACCCCTAAATAACACACCCTACTCCTAAATTATATTACACACCATACCCCTAAATTAAAAACTCAACCCCTAAATTATATTACACACCCTACACCTAAATTATATTACACACCTTACTCCTAAATAATATTACACACCGTACCACTAAATTATACACCCTACCCTTAAATTATATTACACACCCTACCCTACAATAAATTATACCACTGTGTCCTCAGAAATTATATCATACACCCTACCCCTAAACTGAATTAGAATACTGTGTCCTCAAACATGATGAATTACATTGTACTCCTAAAGTGAATTCTAATTCTGCACCCACAGAAATGAATTATATTACAGACGGCACCCATAGTGAATTGTAATACTGTGTCCTCAGAAATGAAGTAGGTTACACAACGTACATTTTCCTGATCGTCCTACGGCAGCACACCATTGGGATTAATTCCCCCTAGGTACAACTAGGAGAGACAGGTTAACAAGCAGTAATTGAACTAATTAATCACTTAGGTGTTGCCCTATAAAGCCTGGCTGGAAGCACTGCACACCAGTATTTTTTTCTCTCTCAGGACTTGGAAGAGACAGGTGCTCTATCGGTGCCCTGTGTGATCATTCGTCTAAGGACAAAATATATTTCCGGGCTGTATACTGAGAGCGTTCTCGGTCCTCGTACTGAAAAGAACATACATGTGGCCGTTGTTCATTCTGAACAAAACATGTGTTTGCTCCCTGTAGTAAGGGTGATCGTGGCGTCCAGAAGTGCACTTGGCTACGATGTTGGAGCCAGTAACTAGCCTCTGCCTCCCCTCAGCCGTTGACGTGGGACCTGGACACTTCTGACTTTTTGCCCCTGCTGGATAAGACGCCTAAGCATGCGCGATCCATGAATGAAGCTTTCCTGCATGCTTGCCGAAGCTGCTGTTTACATGGCAAGATCTCGCCTGTACACCTGGGAGCTTGAATTTGGCACGCAGCACTTCAAGGTGTGTTTCCAAACAGCAACAACTAAAGGTAAGCTGTGTGTTAAGTATATAGGAGGCTGCTATATGCCCTCTGCCTGATCTGTACTGTATATAAGAGGCTGATTATATGCCCCTCTGCTGAGCGGTGCTGTATATAAGAGGTGCTATATGCCCCTCTGCTGATCGGTGTGGTATTATAAGAGGCTGGATATATGTCACCTCTGCTGAGCTGTCTGTCTATTAAGGAGGCTGGTATATGCCCCTCTGCTGAGCTGTGCTCTGTATATAAGGGCTGCTATATGCCCCTCCTGCTGAGCGTGCTGTATTTAAGAGGCTGCTATATGGCCCCTTGCTGAAGCTGTGCATGTTATAAGAGGGCTGATAATATGCCCCTCTGCTGAGCTGTTGCTTATATAAGAGGCTGTATATGCCCCTTGCTGGCTG
The DNA here is from genome assembly GCA_025379985.1 of Phyllomedusa bahiana. Lineage (NCBI taxonomy): Eukaryota > Metazoa > Chordata > Amphibia > Anura > Hylidae > Phyllomedusa > Phyllomedusa bahiana. The sequence continues at coordinate 10,908 of JAODAL010046270.1, read as the reverse complement.
TGCTGTATATAAGAGGGCTGCTATATGCCCCTCTGATGAGTGGTGCTGTATATAAGGGCTGCTATATGCCCCCTGCGGAGCTGTGCTGGTATATCAAGAGGCTGCTATATGCCTCTGCACCCCGGAGCTGTGCTGTATATAAAAAAGAGGTGCTCATGCACCCTTCTGCGGAGCTGTGCTGTAAAAAAGAGGCTGCTATCATGCCCCTGCTGCGGGCTGTGCTGTATATATAAGAGGCTGCTATATGCCCCTCTGCATGGCAATAGGAAATGATGATCTGTGAAGTTAACCATTTCTGTTGCTAAAAAGAGACCTTCCTGACAAAAAAAATAAAAGTTTTTAGTGAGGTGAGCTTGGTGTGTCATATTGCCTGCTGTTAAATGCTTTCACCTGCAGCTTCTGTGCAGGATTAAAAGATGGCTGCTATATTGTCCTACTACTATGTTTCTAACAGATCCTCTTTCTGTTTGTAGTGAGGACAGTTTATATGCATCTTTAGGGAAGAGAAAATCCAAGCACAGGCGGTGTTAGATACACAATCAGCCCATCCCAGATGAGTGCTTCTTAATTATGACTCTATGTTCTTCTTCCTGAAGGGGGAAGTTCCTTACAGTCTATTAGTAGGCTAGAACCTTCCTCTCCTGGTTTAAGTGAAAACAGTCTCGCAACTTTTCAAGAGTTTAGAAGCCATAGGAATATAACAAAACAAGCGGAAGCCTTAAGCCTCACATCTCACCTTTTACCCTCCTCCAATTGGTGACAGTACTTTATCTGAAGGGAATATGTTCCTGAGGATTATGAATGATAATGATTATGATTCTGAGGAATCGGGAAGATTTGTATCTCCTAAAGAGAGGACAGATTACCGCAGTTAGTAAGATCGGAGTTAAAAATACCCATGGAAATCTGGTAATGATCTCGTAGATAAGCAAATGAAAAGAACACAGAGGCTCTTTTACTTTCCTATTTCTAAGATAATGGGCTTCCAAGCACCCACTATATATCGGACTGGCTTCAACTTGAGTGGTCTAAACCAGTTAAACGGCTCGACCCAGGAGCTAGATTCAGGTGCGACAATTACAATGTGGATCCCCAGTATACTGCTGATTGGGTAAAAAAGTAACCTAAAGTGGATCTTAGCAAGTTGCAAAGCTCTCAAACAAATCAGTATTTCCCTTCTGAGGATTCCCTCTATGTTAGACCCCCATGGAAGAAAGCGAAGATCTTTATTAAAAAAAAAAAAAGGTCTTATGCTCCTCTGCAGCGCATGTTAAAATAGCTTTGGCATCCCATACCTGTAGGCCAGGTATAAGTATTTGGGCTCTGCCAGTTAACCAAGATCTGCATGATGTGGGTCTAAAGGAAGAGGATCCTGGAGAATGGCCTCTACTAAGGATGCAGCGGAATTTTTGTTGCGATTCTCCCTATAGATTGTCATAAAATTTTTATTCTAGGTCTCTTGCAACATCAACTGCGGCAAGAGAGCCTTATATGGATTAAACAATGGTCTGGAGACATTCCATCCAAAAACCCATTTCTGCAATCTACCTTTCCAACCCAAACAGTCTGTTAGGGTCTCAACTTGCTGAAATACTGGAATCCCTCAGTGAAGGTAAAGGGATGTCTTTCCACAGACAAAGGGAAACTAACACCTAGATCACTTTCGGTTCTATTCCAAGGAGGTCACCATAGGTTTAAAAAGAATACCAGGCTTCAGAAAGACAAAGTATGTTTAAGCACCGCCAGAGTGCTGCCTCATACAGGCAAGATGCTCGGGTGACTTTGAACGCCAGAAACACAAGGACCTCAGGTTGGAGGGAGGCTGAGTCCTTTTCTATTCCACTTGGGTCTCAGGGACTTCCTCAGACACTGGGGTATCCTCCACAATTCTGAAGGGCTACTCTATAGAATTTCCGGGGAGCCTCCTCCAGACTGGTTCATGATAAAAACCAATTCAAATACTCCTTCATCCCATACTCCCTTCACCTCGTCCAAGAATTCATTCAGAAAGGATGCATTAGAGAAAGTTCCTTCTCATCATGCAATTCCAGGGAGTATATTCCAGGATATCTTCCATGTCAAAATCAGGGAACAAATTTCGTTTGTAACAGATCTAACTTTTCTCAACAAATTTTATCATTAAACGGAAAAGATTCAGGATGGAGACAAATTCGATCAGTCCTTCTATTCTGTAAGATGGAAGTTTTATGGACATCAGTAGGATGCTCACCGATGCATATACTGAATATGTCCATCTGGAAAGTCACAAGAAAATACTAAGGAGGTAACCATCAGACCAAGTCTGTCTCCTTCATTTCCAATTCAAATGGCTCCCATTCTGGAATCTTTATCAGCCCCAGAGTATTACACAAAAATATCAGTGGTTCTTCTCAGCATGCTCTCCGTCTCAGGGGCTTACTGTAATCTCAATACCTCGACGTTTTGGCCGGTTGCTAGCTCCATCCAGAGAAGATCTCCTTCTTCAGTGCTTTACAGACTCTCAAAAATCATGGTTTTCTAATCCAACAGACAAAAATCTTAACTTTCTCCAGTACATGAAATACAATTTCTAGGATTCATATTCAATTCCCGTCAAATGACTCTCAAACTGTCACAAGAGAGGAGGGAAGAAGGTCATATCAGGGGCAATCATTGATCTCAGTTCCCCAAAATCCATGTTCGCACCCGCACCCCAAACACCCACCACCCCCCCCAACCCCCTCAGCGATCATGAAAAGTGTTGGGTCAGCTGACATCCACACCATCGACTGCAGTACCCCTGGGCAACAGCTCATCATTCGTTCTCTTCAGGCCAAACTCTTGTCCTCTGAACAGTCAACCAGGAGGTCCCTAGACACTGCAAGTTATTGAGTGCGTACACCAGTTTGAGACCTGAGATGGTGGTTGACTACGAACAGACTGAGGAAGGGAGAAACCTTGGATCGAATCCTCCAGCAGGTAGTCCTCAACACGGATGACATCCTCTTTGGGTGGGGTGCCCATGTAAACGGGCACGGGTTCAGCAAAATGTGGTTCTCCTCAGGAACAGAGGCTAGCTCTCCAAACCATATTGGAACTGAGAGCCTTCAAGGTTAGTACTGTACCAAACTTTTCAGCCCATCCTATTCAACCAGAAATTGTCCTCGTACAAACAGAACGAATTTGGTATCGGTTTTTACTACTAAAACAAACAAGGGGGGCATCAGAAGCCCTCTTCTTTCCAGGGAATGCAGGAGCTTGATATGGGCGGAATAAAATCTCTAAATATAGCAGCAGTGCACTTTCGAGGCTCTCTCAATGTGACAGCGGATTGCGTCAGCGGAAACTTCCTGCACCCGGGAGAATGGAGTCTAAAACCCCAAATCTTCAGACAAATTACTTGCAAGATGGGATACCCCGACCTGGATGGCCATGGCAACTCAGACAACGCAAAAAACAAAACACTTTTGCTCCCTCTCACTCCAGGGGTCCCCTGTAGCAATGATTGTCAATCACTTGGAGTAAGAAACAAATTTAATTTATGTCTTTCCTCCTATTCCTTGATCCCAAGAGTCTGCTGAAAGATTCTGGACGAGAAAGCAGAGGTTAGCGATTATTCCATTTCGGCCTCGCAGGCATCGGTTCTCTCTCGTATTGTCCACTATCGAGAGGCAGATTCTAGGAATACAACCAGTTCAGTGGCCTCCTATCTCAGAATGCCATGTTCTATCCTCAAGTGCACAGACTCCACTCTGACGGCTGGAGGCTGAGCGGGAAGGAAAAACTTACAACTGTCATGGTCTTTCAGACGTGATGGTAGTTAAACCCTTTTGGACTGCCTAAGAAGACTTGTGCAACTATCTCCGTTTATAACAGGATTTGGAGAATCTACAAAGGCTGGTGCTCCTCCTAAAAGAAGTCTCTGCTGACTCGCTATCTTTCATGTACTACTGTTTTCTTCAGGAAGGCTTTAATAAAGGCCTCAAATACAATACATTGAAGGTCCAATTCACAGCAATCAATGCTCAGCTGGGAATCAAAGTTTTAAACCAATCACTGGTCAGATGATTCTTAAAGCAGTCAGAAAATCTATAAAACGATGGTTGATGATCCAATACCATCAAGGGACTTATCACTTGTTCCTGAGGCCTAACCCGTCCACCCTTTGAGACATGCTACAGTCTTTTCGAGTATCTCAAATAATATATCACTTAAAACACTTTTACTTAGTGGCCAATTTACTCAGCACATAAGGTTAGGGGACCTTAAAGCTCATCTCCGTAGAGAACCATATCTGAGGAGACAACAGAATTGTCTTTATTCGCGCACTATCCAGGTTTTCTCCAAAAGTGACTTCAAACATCTAACATAACCAAGAGATTGTTCTCCGGTGTTCTTTCCACATCCCGTGGAAGAAAAAACAAACAGGATGTTGCACACATGGATGTGAGAAGAGTGGTGCTCAATTATCTTACAAGCTACTAATTATTTCAGGTTGGATGAAGCATTGTTTCTACAATTTCATGGCAATAGGACAGGCTCACAAAGCAGCAAGGCTAATCTGGCCCGCGGATTAAAAGAGGTCATAAATGAATGTTACAGATAGTCTAGGTCAAGAATTCACCCCTTGAATCTCAGGAGCTCATTCCACCCCAGATCCACTGCGACATCTCTGGGCGGAATTTGTGCAAGTGCCTTTAGATCAAATTCTTTAAGGCCGCAACATGGTTACACACATCAACATTCGTAAAACATTACAGGTTGGAAGTTCCTCTCTGCAGAATGTTCAAAATATTGGTGAATCAATAATCATGGAAGCTTTGGGAGGTCCCACCCTCTTATTATTTGCTTTTTAAATCCAATGGTGTGCTGGCCGTAGACTTTAAGTGAAAGTGGAAAAATTACCCGAACAATTTCTTTTTCCTGGAGTCCGTAGGCAGCACGCTTTCCCCACACAAGATCATAATTTCCTTCATTGCTCATACACATACGGTGTGTTCGCGGGTGATTCCCAGCCAGGCTTTATAGGGGCAACAACTAAGTGATTATTAGTTCAATTACTGCTTGTTAAACAGTCTCTCCTAGTTGTAACCTAGGGGAAATAATAATCCCAATGGTGATTTTGCTGCCTACGGACTCCAGGAAAAAGAAATTTCGGTAAGCAAATTTCCCCTATATTGTTTCCTCAGAGTTCTATTACACACTGTACTCCTAAAGTGAATTATAATACTGTGCTCTCAGAAATCAAATTACAGATGGTACCGCTACAATAAATTCTAATAGTGTTCTCAAAACTAAATTATGCTACAGTACCACTAAGATCATCATATTACACACTATAATAATAATAATAATCTTTATTTATATAGCGCCAACAAATTCCACAGCACTTTACAACGTAGAGGGTATAATTACAGACAAAAGACAGATATTACACAGTGAAAACTACTTACAGATGAGACACAAGGTGTGAGGGCCCTGCTCGCAAGAGCTTACAATCTGAGAGTGCCTGGGGAAACAAAGGGGGGGGGAGTGCTGAATTTACAATGGTCCAGCCTTGTTTCATAAATATGGGGTGGTTTACATAAAAATTGGGCAAACCTGCCACCCCGACTGTACATCTATATACAGATAAGTGCCTGTGATTGCCCTAGTGTAGGGAGTGACAGAAATGTGTGTGATAGAAGGTAGGGTTAGCAATTAGTGGTTTGGTAGGCCTGCCTTAGAAGATGTATTTTCAGGACACTCTTAAAACTGCGAAGGCTAGGATTGTACCTGATGGTACAGGGTGGCATGTTCCAGAGAACGGGTACAGCACGTGCAAAATCTTGAAGACGGGCATGGGAGGTTCAGATGATTGTGGTGTGTAGTTTGATGTCCGCAGCTGAGCGGAGAGAGCGGGCAGGGTGGTAGACAGAGATGAGGGAGGAGATGTAGGGGGGGGTGAAGCGCTGTGGAGAGTTTTATGGGTGAAAGTAATTAGTTTATGCTGTATTCTGTACTGGATGGGCAACCAGTGCAGTGACTGACACAGGGTAGAGGCATCAGTATAGCGGCTGGAGAGAGACAAGACTGGCTGCTGCACTCAGGACAGATTGGAGAGGGGAGAGTTTGCAGAGTGGGGAGACCAAATAAGCAGGGAGTTACAGTAATCAAGACGGAGATGAATAAGAGCAACAATGGGGGTTTTTGAGTTGTTTCGATAGTGAAAAAGGACTCCAAAAGGGAATTCTAATAGTGTCCTCATAAATGAAGTATGTTAAACACTGTGCCCCTAAAGAGAATTATAATTCTGCACCCTCAGAAATCAATTATACAGGCAGTCCCCGGGTTACAAAGGGGATAGGGACTGTAGGTTTGTTTTTAAGTTGAATTTGTATGCAAGTCAAAAACATTTACATTTATTACATGTAACTCCAGCAGCAAAAGGGTCCTTTTACCCCTGTGTCAGTAAAATGTATGGGGAATAATATTGAAATTAATGAGACCTTATTTTTTGGTCTTTTCTTGGATTCCATCTAATAATATTGGTGCTATTTTTTAAGCAACGAAAACCTCATTTTATCCGTAAGATGATAATATAACAGATAAGGGTATGGTCACACAATGTATTGTGGCGCGTCCAGTACACGCCACAATACATCGTGTGTTTCGGGAGCTCGTGCTGATCCACCTGCCCCATAGACATATCAAGATTGTATCATTCGTGCCTGATAGCAGATCACAAGTTGTGTAAATATGTGAATTATAAATGAAGATTACGAAGTTACTGGCATCTTTCTTGCTGCATATGACATCTCATTGCAGAGGATTGCAGCTTACTTCAACAATACTCTTTTGTCCTCCCTGATAATAAGGAGGGGAAAGTAAACCTGAAGTAAATATATGTGTGTATGTAGATAGATATATTTATATACACACACACATCTTTCTACACAGTGTAATAGGCAAGTGCAATTTAATTTGCCTTGTTTTGTGCTTTCAATTTGGTATGTGCTGCACTGGGAGAACACCAGGGGCGTCGCTAGGGTGTTTTATTCGGGGCTCGGGCCCGAATAAAACACCCTGTGCCCCGAGTCTCCTGGGCTCCAGGCGCTGCCGTGGGCCTGGAGCACCGACTGGCCCTGCAGCTATATTTTGCGTCCGCTGGACGACACCTCAGCTGAGGGCTTCTTGCGGGGCAGAGAGGGGAGCGCTCCCCCGCCCGCAGTCAGTGTCGGACCCCGCAGGTCCGACACTGCGGGGCCGCCGGTTTTCCCCACAGCGCTGAGGACCCGCCGCGGCCCCGTGCGCCTCAGCCGGCAGCGTCGCGATGACATCAACGTCATCGCGACGCTTTCCGTCCTCGGGCGCACAGCGCGTCATAGGCCGTGCGCCCGAGGAGCTGCCGGAAAGGAGCGCGGGCTAAGAGGACGGAGCGCGCTCGCCGGGGGAGTTAAGGTGAGTATTAATGTTTTTTTATAGCGTTTACCTTCCCCCATGCCCCTATATACTGCCTGTGCCCCTATATCCCTGCCTGTGCCCCTATATCCTGCCTGGGCCCCATAATCCCTGCCTTGGCCCCCATAATGCCTGCCTGTGGCCCCCATATCCCTGCCTGTGCCCCCAACGCCTGCCTGTGGCCACCATATCCCTGCCTGTTGGCCCCTATAATGCCTGCCTGTGGCCCCCATATCCCTGCCTGTGGCCCCCATATACCTGCCTGTGGCCCCATAAATGCCTGCCTGTGTGCCCCCATAATGCCTGCCTGTGGCCCAATTATGCCTGCCTGTGGCCCCATTATCCCTGCCTGTGGCCCCCATATCCCTGCCTGTGCCCCTATAATGCCTGCCTGTGGCCCCCATATCCCTGCCTGTGGCCTCCATATTACTGCCTGTGCCCCATAAGCCTGGGCCCGTGGCCCCCCTTTACCTGCCTGTTCCCCTATAATGCCTGCCTGTGGCCCCCATATCCCTGCCTTGCCCCTATAAGCCTGCCTGTGGCCCCCATATCCCTGCCTTGCCCCTAAATCCCTGCCTGTGGCCCCAAATCCCTGCCTGTGGCCCCATATCCCTGCCTGTGGCCCCATATCCTGCCCTGTCCCCCCTATCCCTGCCTGTGGCCCCCATATCCCTGCCTGTGGCCCCCATATTCTGCCGGTGGCCTCCATATCCCTGCCTGTGCCCCTATAATGCCTGCCTGTGGCCCCCATATGCTGCCTGTAGCCCCCATATACTGCCCGTGGCCCCCATATCCCTGTCTGTGCCCCTATAATGCCTGCGCCCCTATATCCCTGCCTGTGGTCCCCATATCCCTGCCTGTGGTTTCCCCAAAATCCCTGCCTGTGGCTCCCAAAATCCCCTGGCCTGTGGCCTCCCATATCCCTGCCTGTGGCCCCCATATACTGCCTGTGTCCCTATATACCTGCCTGTGGCCCCCTATATACCGCCTCAGTGACCCCCATATTCTGCCTCAGTGACCCTATTATACACTTCTTGTGGCCCCTATTTTAAATGCCTCAGTGCCCCCAAAAACTGCCTCAGTGCCCCTGTATACCTGCCGTGGCCCCTTTTAACCTGCTGTGGCCCCTTTTATACCTGCCTGTGGGCCCCCATATACCTGCCTGTGGCCCCTATATACCTGCCTGTGGCCCTATTTATCTGCCTGTGGCCCCATATATCTGCCTGTGGCCCCATATACTGCTTCAGTGCCCCTATATACCTAATGAGGGGACTTATATACCTATAATTAAGAGTTTTTCTGGAAAAAGTGAGGATTCTAAGATATTTGTGTCCAAATCCTCAGGGACGAGTCTTGGCCGGGTAGCATCAGCATGAAGGTGTGAACCGGATGGAGAAGAAAAGGGAAAGTGAACGACGCTGATCCCGAAAAGAAAGTCTCAGGTGAGTTACTAAATGTAACTGCAGTGTAATCCCTTATATGTCTGCAGAGCCTACATACAACTAATATCTACCACTATCTGGTCACTGTATGGCGGTAATATACAGTCCTCAGAGCCTGTGTACAGCTGATGGTCACATATGGGGGTCGCGTTTGGTCAGGGTCTGGCAGGATTATTTGAGCCTTAAGTAGTAATAGTTTGGGGTCCTGCTTTTGTAGGAGGGTTTTAGTAACAATCACTTGTCTGGTAGATTTGCTCCATGTGTAGGTGGATGTTTTGGTGACTGTTTAGGGGTATTGCCATATTAAGGTGAGAAGGTCTGAAAAAGTAAATTTGTCATTGGTGATTTTTACTGTACAGTGACTGCTGAGGAGATGGACGGGATCTGTGTGGGATGTGCAGAAAATTAGTGACCGGAACACAAGGTTTTTCTCTGTGAAAAAACATCCGCAGTTTACAATGAAGCGCGAAAAATGTCGTGTGAACCCAGCCCTACCCAGAAAAACACAAAGGGCCCGAGCCCCGGATGTTTTAGGACCCTAGCAACGCCCCTGGAGAACACCCTCCCGCAGTTTATCCTTTCTGTGTTCTCTTTGCCTCAAGAGAGGTATTGTGCCTGAAATTATTTATAATACACACTGTACTGCTTGAAATTAAATATATTACACACAGTGCCTCCTGAAATGTATTATATTACAACAAAGTGCCCCAGAAATAAGTTTTATTACCCATTGTATCCCCTGTAATTATATTACAGTGTGACCTATAATGAATTGTTACTCACACTGTCCCCCGTAATTAATTGTATTACACATAGTGGCCCCTGAAGTTATTACACACAGAGACCCGGAAATGATTTATATTACATTCTGTACCTGCTGAAATTAATTGTAATATATGCTGTATCACCTAAAATGAATTAGATTACACACTGTATCCCGGAATCACATATTGTGCCTTCTGAAATTGATTGTATTACATACTGTGGCCCCTGAAATTAATTATATTACATGTTGTGCCCCTAAAAATTATTATTATACATGCCCCAAAATAAATTATATAATACAATACACTGCCTCCCTGGAGTGGAATGAGAATGCTGTGGACATTGGTACATCTATTGGGGTCTGATTATTCAGTTGTAAGCAATGGTTGCAAATGAGTTTAGGAGAACAGATAGGCAAGTACAATTTAATTTCCCTTGTTTTGTGTGCTTTCAATTTGGTATGTACTGCACTGGGAGAACACCCTCCCGCAGTTCTTCCCTATTTCCTCCGAACTGTTATTTTAGCAATTTATGTGACTGACCAGAGAGAACCAGTTGAGCCCTGGCTGTCCAGGACATTGAAAGTCTAAATGTATGGTTCTTTGGTGGTCTAGAACAGTGTAGGGGTTTATGTAAGTTTTCTTGGTGGTCTAGGGCACTGTAGGAGTTCATGTTGGGATCACCATACAGTTCTTTGTGACTGGGAAGAGCAACTGAACAACAATCTGCCTGATCATTAGAATGGCGGTCCACCTGTGGTATCCCACTAATGTGTTGAAGTTTGTATATGTTGTTCCTGTGAATATGTGTATACTGTGCTTTGTAAATTTAAGTAATGTACTGTGCAAGAGTTCCAGTCAAGGGTTAACTTTGTTAAATCCACCTACAGCACAGGGCATCTGGGGGGTGGAGACAGGGGAGAGGAACAGGATGTGAAGAGAGCTAGGGAGGCGGGCATGCCATGTGGCGAGAGGAGCTGGTGAGAGATGTGCAAGAAGCAGAGAGAGAGATTGCTGAGACAAAGAGGGGAGATGACTAAGTGGCTGTGAGACCCTGTTGTAAGAAGGAAAGAAACTGCTGTTGTACTCTGATCTGCACTGTGAAGTATCTATCTCCAGTAAAGTTTATGTATTTGCATCTTCAATCTGACTGGTACCATCTTTATCCACACAACCTCCATTACAAATTCTGGCGTCCACGAACAGGATTCAAATTACCTCTGTGCCCCTTTGGGAAAACTTTATTTCTGCCAAATGTAAAATCATCATTAGAGGGGGGAAAA
>JAODAL010046269.1:0-31102 GCA_025379985.1 Phyllomedusa bahiana | reverse complement strand
ACTCCTCCCGGGGGCCCTTCCTGTTTTCAGGTCGGGGGGTGTGGGGGGGAAGTTTTAGCCCAGCATAGGTGAGAGGGGCCCCTTGGGGGAAAAGCGGTGTCAGATTTGCTGGAGCCATTTTTCTGGGGGAGGGCCAGAGGTTGAGGGTTGGAGAAAAAAGGGTTTCGGAAACGGGCAGTGAGTTTTTGCAGCGGATGGGGGTTTCCCATAGGGGGCCCCTTTTTAAAAGGGGGCGGGAAAAAGGACTTTACGCGAATGGAAAAGCAGGTTAGAGGGTTTCTATGGCCCCTACTTTCAACCCAAAATCTCTGATTTTCCCCCCTCATGTAATCTCCATCCAAAACCTGTCCACCAATAAATCTCACCCTAATTCCTTTCCCCTTCCCTATTTTAAATCTTTATCAAAACCCCCCCCAATTATTTTACCCAAATTTCCCCTGATACCTCCCTAATGTAATCTCCCCCAAAACCCTCCCCCAAAACCCAAAAATCTAAATTTTTAATCTCCTGCCCATTTTCCTCATGAAATTTCTCCATCCAAAACCCTCCCCCCCATAATCTTCCCCTAAATCTCCTAATACCTGCCTCTTTGGAATCTCCATCCAAAAACCTCCCCCTTTCTTTCTCTACCTAAATCCCCTGTTTACCCCCCTTTCATGTTTCTCCATCCATTTTCCCTGTCCCCCCCAAAATTATCTCTACCCTAATCTCCTGTACCCCCTCATGTAATCCCACCCAAAACCCTTTTCCCCCTTTTACATCTCTGCCCTATTCTCCTAAACCCCCTATGTAATCTACATCCATAACTGTCCCCCCTTACTTCTCTCCCCTTTTTCCCTGATCCCTCCCTAATGTAATTCCCCCAAAACCCTCCCCCTTACATCTTCTACCCAAAACCCTGATACCTCCCCTATGTAATCTCCTTTCAAAACCCTCCCCCCCTTTATTTTCTCTACCCTAATCTCTGATACCTCCCCTAATGTAATCCCCCATCCATAACCTCCCCATACTTCTCTACCCAAATTTCTCCTAATACCCCCCCTCTGTAATCCCTTCCAAAACTGCCCCCCCATACTTTCTCAACCCCAAATCTCATGATATCTCCCTATGTAATCCCCATCCAAAACCTGGTCCCCCCGATACATCTAAACCCAATCTCCTGATATCTCCCTCATTTTAATCCCAATCCAAAAACCGTCCCCGATACATCTTCCCCCTAATCTTTGATCCCTTCCCTCATGTAATCTTCATCCATAACCTCACCTATACATCTCTACCCAAATCTCCTGATACGTCGTCATATAATCTCCATCCATATTCTGTCTCCCCGATATATCTCTACCTTAATCTCTTTATACCGCCCTCATGTCATCTCCATCCTTTAATGTCCCCCCCCATAATCTCTCCCTTTTAATCCCCTTGTTATGTCCCCTCATTTAATTCCATCCAAAACTGCCCCCCTTAATCTTGCCCTTTAATCTTGGAAATCCCCTTCAATCAAATTCCGTCCAAAAACAGGGCCCCCCCCCCCCATACTTTACCCTAATCCCCTTGTTTACCCCCTCATGTAATTCCTTTCCTTATTGGGTTTCTCCCCCTTACTTTCTCTACCCAAATTTCCCCTTTCTTTGCTCCGTAAGGTAATCGCCATCCTTTATTTGTCCCCCCCAATACTTCTTCCCTAATCCCGTAGTCCCCTGGGGTTATTCCACCCATAACCCCCCCCCCAAAACTTTTTTAAACCCTAATTTTTGATTCTCCCCTCATGAAATTTTACATCCAAAAACCCCCCCCCATCATCTCAACCCTAATCTTTGATTTTCCCCCCCTCATTAATCTCCATCCAAAACCTTTTCGCCCCTTTAATCTCAACCCAAATTTTCCCCTGATTTCTCCCCTCATTTTAATCCCCTTCCATAACCTGTCCCCCCGTTACATCTTCCCAAATCCCGGTCCCTTCCCTCATTTTAATCTTTTCCATAACCTCCCCCCATTCTTCTTTTCCCCTAATCTCCTGTTTTACCTCCCTTTGAAATTCCCCCATCCAAACCGTGCCCCCATATACTCCCCCTTAATTTTCCTGATACCCCTCATGTAATTCCTTCATAAATGCCCCCCCATAAAATCTCTCCCCTTTAATCCCCTGTTTACCCCCCAAATGAAATCTCCATCCAAAACCCTCCCCCCCCAATACATCTCTACCAAAAATCCCCTTATACCTTCCTCATGTAATCTCCATCATAACCCCCCCCTAATCTCAAACCAAAATTCTCCTGATACCCCCCTCATGAAATTCTCCATCCAAAACCTTTTCCCCCCATAAAATAAAAACCCCAATTCCTGTCCCCTCCCCTCATTTTAATCCCCCATCCAAAAACCGGCCCCCAATACATTTTTGCCCCAATCTCCTAAAAACCCCCTCATGTAATTCCACCCTTTAACCTGTCCCCCCATACCATTTTCTACCCTAATCCCTGATACCTCCCCCATGTAATTTCCATCCAAAACCCCCCCCATACATCTTTAACCAAATCCGGATACCTCCCCTCATGTAATCTCCATTCAAAAACCTCCCCCCCTATTTCTCAAACCCTAATTCCTGTTTCCCTCCCCTAAATGAAATTCCATCAATAACCTCCCCTACATCTTACCAAAATTCCCCTTTGATACCCCCCCCTCATTTTAATCTCCATCCAAAACCTGTCGCCCCATACTTTATCTCCCCTGGGTTCCCTGATCCCTTTCCCCTCAAGTAATCCCCCACCCAATAACCGCCCCCCAAACCCATCTCAAAACCAAAATTTCTCCTAATCCCTGCCCCCAGGTAATCCCCACCCAAAAACCTCCCCCTACATCTCAATCCTTATTCCTGATACCCCCCTCTGAAATTTCTCCATCCAAAACCCCCCCCATACATCTCACCAAAATTCTAAATAGCCCCCCTCGGTTAATCTCAATCCATAACGGGCCCCCCTTTTTCATCTAAACCCTAATCTCCTGTATTTTTCCCCCATGTAATCCCCCATCCAAAAACCTCCCCCATAATCTTTTCCCAAAATTTATACTGTTTCCCCCCTCTTTTAATCTCCACCTTAACCCCCCCTTTTACATTCTACCCAAAATTCTTGTTCCCTCCTAGGAAAATTTCTCCATCCAAAAAACCTGCGCCCCCTTTACATTCTACCTAAATCTCCTGATACCTCCCTCTTTGAAATTTCCCCATCCAAAACCCTCCCCCCTTTAATCTCTCCCAAAATTTCCCCTTTGATCCCTCCCTCATGTTATCCCCATCCTTTAACCTGTCCCCCCTTTAATCTCTGCCCTTTTAAATTCTCCTGATACCTCCCAAATGAAATCCCCAATCCAAAAACTGTCCCCCCATAATCTCTCCCCAAAATTCTCCTGTTTCCCCCCCTCTTTGTAATCCCCAACCCATGTTCGCCCTCCCCCATATATCTCCCCCCTAATCTCCTGTCCCTTTCCCCTCATTTTTCCCCTCCACCCAAAACCCTCACCCCTTTCATTCTACCCTATTTTCCTTTCCCTTTGTCATTTAATTCAATCCAAAAAGGCCCCCCCCCATCATGTTTCCCCTTAATTCATGATGCCCCCCTCATGTAATCCCATGAATAACCGGCCCCCCCCCCAATACATTTTTTCCATATTCTCCTGATACCTCCCTCATGTAATCTCCATCCATAACCTGCCCCCATACATCTCTACCCTAATCTCCTGATACCCCTCATGTAATCTCCATCCATAACCTCCCCCCTTTCATCTCTACCCTAATCTCCTGATACCTCTCCTCATGTAATCTCCTTCCATAACCTGCCCCCCCCCTTACATATCAACCCTTATCTCCTGATATCTCTCCTCATGTAATCTCCATCCACAACCTCCCCCCATACATCTCTACCTAAATCTCCTGATACCTCCCTTAACTAATCTCCATCCATAACCTGACCCCCCCATACATCTCAGCCCTTATCTCCTGATACCTCCCTCTTGTAATCTTGATCCATAACCTGCCCACCTCCCCACCCCCCCATACGGATTAGTGTACAGGTTAGAGACGTCGGTGCAGTGTACAGGGTAGAGGCATCGGTGCAGTGTACAGGGTAGAGGCGTCGGTGCAGTGTACAGGGTAGAGGCGTCGGTGCAGTGTACAGGGTAGAGGCGTCGGTGCAGTGTACAGGGTAGAGGCGTCGGTGCAGTGTACAGGGTAGAGGCATCGGTGCAGTGTACAGGGTAGAGGCGTCGGTGCGGTGTACAGGGTAGAGGCGTCGGTGCGGTGTACAGGGTAGAGGCATCGGTGCAGTGTACAGGGTAGAGGCATCGGTGCAGTGTACAGGGTGGAGGCATCGGTGCAGTGCACAGGGTGGAGGCATCGGTGCAGTGCACAGGGTGGAGGCATCGGTGCAGTGTACAGGGTGGAGGCATCGGTGCAGTGTACAGGGTGGAGGCATCGGTGCAGTGTACAGGGTGGAGGCATCGGTGCAGTGTACAGGGTGGAGGCATCGGTGCAGTGTACAGGGTGGAGGCATCGGTGTAGTGTACAGGGTGGAGGCGTCGGTGTAGTGTACAGGGTGGAGGCGTCGGTGTAGTGTACAGGGTGGAGGCCTGGGTGTAGTGTACAGGGTGGAGGCCTGGGTGTAGTGTACAGGGTGGAGGCCTGGGTGTAGTGTACAGGGTGGAGGCCTGGGTGTAGTGTACAGGGTGGAGGCCTGGGTGTAGTGTACAGGGTAGAGGCGTCGGTGCAGTGTACAGGTTGGAGGCGTGGGGTGCAGTGTACAGGGTGGGGGGCGTCGGTGCAGTGTACAGGTGGAGGCGTCGGTGCGTGTTTACAGGGTGGAGGCGTCGGTGCAAGTGTACAGGGTTTGGAGGCATCGGTTGCAGGTAACAAGGGTGGATGGGTCGGGCAGGGCGGAGGCGGTCGGTGGTAGTGACTGGTGCGGGGGGCGGCGGCGTCGGTGTTGAGACTGGGGCGGGGGGGAGGCGTGGGTGTTGTAGTGACTGGTTCGGGGCGGAGGCGTCGGTGTAGTGACGGGTTCGGGGCGGAGGCGTCGGTGTAGTGACGGGTTCGGGGCGGAGGCGTCGTTTTTTAGTGACTAGTGCGGGGCGGAGGCGTCGGTGTAGCGAGTGGTGCGGGACGGAGGCGTCGGTGTTGCGCTGATACTGGGCGGAGGCGTCGGTGTTGCGCTGATACAGGGCGGAGGCGTCGGTGTAGCGAGGGTTTACAGGGCGGGAGGCGTCGGTTGTAGCGACTGGTACAGGGCGGAGGTGTCGGTGTGTAGCGCTGGTACAGGGGTGGAGGCGTCGGTTGTAGCGACTGGTACAGGGCGGGGCGTCAGTGTAGCGATGGTAAGGGCGGAGGGCGTCGGTTGCAGCGTACAGGGCGAAGTCGTGGGTTTGTAGTGGACTGGTACAGGACGGAGGCTTCGGTGCAGCTTTACAGGGCGAAGTCGTCGTGTGGTAGGGGACTTGGTACTGGCGCGGTGGGAGCGCTGATACAGGGCGTCGGTGTAGCGTGTACAGTGGGGCGTCGGTGTAACGCTGATCAGGGCGTCGGTTGTAGCGATGGTACGGGGCGGAGGCTTTGGGTGGCAGTGTAAGGGCGGAGGGTCGGTTGTTGTAGTGACGGGTTTACAGGGCGGAGGCGACGGTCCAGCGCACAGGGCGGAGGCGTCGGTCCAGCGCACAGGGCGGAAGCGTCGGTCCAGCGCACAGGGCGGACGCGTCGGTGCTCTGTACAACACACAGCCATCAGTGTCTAAATTGCTGGGCACAAAAATGAGTACACACCTAAATGACAACAATGTAAAGTAGTCAATGTACAGCTTGTATAGCAGTGTCAATTTGGTGTGCCCTCAAAATAGCTCACAGCCATCAATGTCTAAATGTCTTGCAACAATAGTGAGTGCACCCTTATGTGACAATGAACAAGTGATGCCCAAGGTGTCAGTATTGTGTGTGGCCACCATTATTTCCCAGCTTTACCTTAACCCTCTTGGGCATGGAGGTCATTATAGCTTTAGAGGTTACAGCCACTGGAATCCTCTTCCCTCCTCTATGATGACATCATGGAGCTGGGGAATGTTAGAGACCTTGCGCTCTTCCACCTTCTGTTTGAGGAGACCCCACAAATGCTCAATAGGGTTTAGGTCTGGAAACATATTTGGCCAGTCCAGCCGTTTAACTTCATTCTCTTTAGCAAGGCAGTGGTGGTATTGTAGGTGTTTTGGGTCGGTATCATGTTGGATACTGCCCTGCGGCCCAGAAGGGAGGGGATCATGCACTACTTCAGAATGTCACAGTACATGACACTCACACCACCATGCTTAACTGTCAGCAGACACTTGTCTTTGTACTCCTCACCTGGTTGTCCCCACACACGCCTGACATCATCTCAACCAAATAAGTTTCTCTTGGTCTCATCAGACACAGGACATGGTTCAAGTAAGCTATGTGCTTAGTCTGCTTGTCTTCAGTGAATTCCTTCTGGGACGACAGCCATGCAGACCAATGTGATGCAGTGTGTGGCGTATGGTCTGAGCACTGACAGGATCTCCTCTGTAACCTCTGCAGCAATGCTGGCAGCACTCAACTCTGGATATGACACTCAGCACGTGCTCTCAGCTTCTTTGGTCGACCTTGGTGAGGCCTGTTCTTAGGGGAACCTGTCTTGTTAAACTGCTGCATGGTCTTGGCCACTGTGCTGTAGCTCAGTGTCAGGATGTTGTCATCTTCTCATTGCCTAGGCCAGAGCTGTGGAGTCATTAAGCCAAGGCTTGGATTCCTATTTCCCTGACTCCGACTCCTGACTCCCTCACAGTATATGGTTCATGTTTAAGTGATAGCTTTACTGTAGTAAAATGGTAACACCCGGCTTTTTATCACCTTATAATACAATAATCAAACTATTTAGGTAGAACAGACACTGACAAGCAAAATGGTAACAATATCTCACCATTGTCACGTACCCGGACGTAGAAGTGGATCCAATGGGACCCACCGCAAGCGATGGTGTAAGCCACGCCAGGGAACGGAATCGAAGTAGGTCCCGGTTTTCACCAGAGCCCGCCGCAAAGCGGGATGGACTTGCTGCGGCGGGAGTCTACCAGGTCGTCCCCCTGACGTGACTTGCTTGCGGTGGCAGCCGAGGTATAGCGTGGTGCAGAATCGTCAGGCAGGCTCGTAGTCGGGGACAGGCAGAAGGTCAGGACAGGCGGCACAGATTCGTGGTCGTGGACAGGCACAAGGTCAGGGCAGGCGGCAAGAAGCGTGGTCGAGGAACGGAAGCTAAAGGTACGGTACACGGTATATCAGGAACAAGGCTTAGAACGCTTTCTCTATAGGCAACAATGGCACTAAAGATCCGGCAACGACCCCAGGAAGGGGCAGGCTTAAATAAGGGCAGTGACCGGCAATAGCCAATTACCGGTACACTGGCCCTTTAAATCTCGCAGTGCCGGCGCGCGCGCGCCTTAGATGTCGGGGACGCGCGCGCCGGGAGCCTGAGACTGCAACAGGAGCGCGGCCGGGTAAGTAGGAGAGAGCCGGGCCGGCCGGGTGAGCGCGCCCACCGCCCGACATGCGGGCGGCGGTGCCGCTAGTGCGGAGACCGCGGGTGTGCCCGCGACCCGGGACGGGGGTCGCGGGCCCACCCGGTTCAGTGACCCCCCCCATCGGCCTCCCCTCCTTTGGTCCGGAGGAACCTCTGAATTATATCCCGATCCAGAATATTGTTTTCTGGCTCCCAGGACCTGTCTTCGGGCCCGAACCCCTTCCAGTCAATGAGAAAAAATCGCTTCCCTCTGACCGTCTTCATATCAAGAATCTCCTTTACCGTAAAGACATCGGTGGTGTCGGCCTCAGGAGTGGGAGGAGCAAGTACCCGAGAGAAGCGATTAAGGATGACCGGTTTTAGCAGGGAGACATGGAAGGAGTTCGGGACCCTCATGGTGGGGGGAAGGCGGAGCTTGTAAGCTACTGGGTTAATGCGCTTGAGCACCTCGAATGGACCCAGGAACCGGGGACCCAGCTTATAGCTGGGAACCTTGAAACGTATATATTTAGCCGACAACCACACCTTGTCACCTGGGGAAAAGGTTGGCGGAGATCTTCGCTTTTTGTCGGCTTGAGCCTTGGTGCGGGCGGAGGCCTGGAGTAGCGAATGGCGAGTCTGTTTCCAGATAGCTGTCAGGTCCTGGACCAGCTCTTCCACAGCAGGGACCTCCGAGGGCGCAGAAAGGGGGAGGGGCGGGCGGGGATGTCGCCCGTAGACAATAAAGAAAGGAGCAGCTCCAGCAGCTTCCGAGTCCAACGAGTTATACGAAAACTCGGCCCAGGGCAACAAGCTGGACCAATCATCCTGGCGTGCGGAGACAAAGTGGCGCAGGTAGCAACCTAGGGTCTGGTTTACTCTCTCTACCTGCCCATTGGACTGGGGGTGGTAGGCCGAAGAAAAGTCCAGTTTCATTTGTAGTTGGTTACAGAGGGAGCGCCAGAATCTGGAAACAAATTGAACGCCACGGTCCGACACTATGTGCTGCGGGAACCCATGCAGCCGAAAAATATGCAGAAAAAATAGACTGGCAAGGCGAGGAGCTGAGGGTAGGCCCGGCAGAGGGATAAAGTGGGACATCTTAGAAAATCGGTCAGTGACCACCCAGATCACGGTGTTGCCAGCGGAAGGAGGGAGATCCGTGATAAAATCCATGGCCACATGGGTCCAAGGACAGCTGGGTATAGGTAGAGGCAGGAGCAGACCTGCCGGTTTGAGACGAGGAGACTTGTTCCGGGCACAGGAAGCGCAGGCCTCCACGAACTCACGAACATCCTGGGCTAGGCTCGGCCACCAGTAGAAACGGGAGATGAGAGAGCAGGACCTCTGTACTCCTGGGTGCCCCGCCATACGGGAGCAATGACCCCATGACAATATCTTCTTCCGAAGAGCTGGACGGACGTATGTCTTGCCGGGAGGAATGTGTTGCAGATCTACTGGTGCGGCAGAGATGAGCCGTTCTGGAGGGATAATGTGCCGTGGAGTGGACTCGTCCCCAGTAACATCCGAAGCACGGGAGAGGGCGTCGGCCTTGACATTTCGCTCCGCCGGGCGAAAATGAATGAGAAAATTAAACCGGGAGAAGAAGAGAGACCAACGAGCCTGGCGTGGATTTAAGCGTTGGGCAGTCTGGAGATACAGCAGGTTTTTATGGTCGGTATATATTGTGACAGGGTGACGAGCCCCCTCCAAGAGATACCGCCACTCCTCCAGAGCCAGCTTGATGGCCAGCAATTCCCGGTCGCCGATAGAGTAGTTCCTTTCAGCCGAGGAAAAACTTTTCGAAAAGAACCCGCAAGTGAGGGTTTTGCCTTTGGGCCCTTTCTGGGAGAGTATGGCCCCGGCCCCCACCGAGGAGGCGTCGACCTCGAGAAAAAATGGTTGTTCAGTATCAGGCCGAGAGAGCACTGGCGCAGAGGCGAAGGCACATTTTAACTTAGAGAAGGCTTCCTCTGCCGCTGGTGGCCAGAGCTTAGGATTTGCGTTCTTCTTGGTTAAAGCCACTATGGGAGACACCAGCGAGGAAAAATGTGGTATAAATTGCCTGTAATAGTTGGCGAACCCCAGGAATCTTTGTATGGCTCGGAGACCCACGGGACGCGGCCACTGTAGGACGGCAGACAACTTTGCGGGATCCATCTGTAGACCCTTGTCAGAAATGATGTAGCCGAGGAATGGTAGGCTCTGCTGATGAAACTGGCACTTCTCAAGTTTGGCATATAGGCGGTTGGCCCTTAGACGTCTGAGGACCTGGCGCACGTGAACTTGATGGGATTCAAGGTCGGGGGAGAAAACCAGAATGTCGTCAAGATACACAACCACGCATGTGTACAGTAGGTCCCGGAAGATGTCATTGACGAATTCTTGGAAGACGGCCGGGGCATTGCAGAGCCCGAAGGGCATGACCAGGTACTCGAAGTGCCCGTCGCGGGTGTTGAAAGCGGTCTTCCATTCGTCGCCCTCACGTATCCGTATGAGATTATAAGCCCCTCGCAGGTCCAGTTTAGTAAAGATCTTGGCACCTCGTAGACGGTCAAAGAGTTCCGTGATCAAGGGCAGGGGATAGCGGTTCTTTACCGTAATCTTGTTGAGGCCACGATAGTCTATGCAAGGACGCAGACTACCGTCCTTCTTAGCCACGAAGAAGAACCCGGCCCCAGCTGGGGAGGAGGAAATTGCGGATAAAAACCCCCTCTGGAGATTCTCCTTGATATAGGTAGACATAGCCAAGGTCTCAGGTACCGACAGGGGGTACACCCTGCCACGTGGAGGAGACGTCCCGGGCAGAAGATCAACAGGACAGTCGTATGGGCGATGGGGCGGCAACGTCTCAGCTTGCTTCTCGGAGAAGACGTCTGCAAAGGCTTGGTATGGTGCAGGAAGGCCCGTCAGAGGCTTAGACGACCCCGAAGAAGCGGAAAGCACCGGGCGAGGTGCCACCAAACAGCGAGACTGACACTCCGTACCCCAACTTAGGACTTCGCCCGACTGCCAATCGAGCACGGGAGCGTGGCGTTGCAGCCACGGGAGACCCAGGAGAATGGACGAGGAGGAACGGGGTAGTACGTAGAACGCAAGTCTCTCCTTATGCAACACCCCCACTTGTAGGACCAGGGGCTCAGTTCGGAACCGAATTGGATCCTTGAGAATCTCTCCACTGACCGAGGAGATGAGTAGGGGCTTCTCCAGGCGGATCACAGGGAGGTTATGCTGGGATACCAGGGCAGCGTCCAAGAAATTTCCGGCAGACCCAGAGTCCAGGAAAGCAGTAGCCTGAAATTGGGCACCAGACACAGTGCCGACGATCACGGGCATGGTCAGGCGAGGAGAGGGCTTGCTCTCACCTAGGGACGCCTCTCCTACGTGTCCTAGGTGCGCCCGTTTCCCGGACGCTGAGGGCGCAGTGGGCAGGATCTGCGGAAATGGTCTGCACTGCCACAGTACAGACAAAGATTCTCCTCACGTCTTCTGGTCAGCTCAGTTGTAGACAGGTGGGCCCGATCCACCTCCATGGCCTCTTCGGCGGCAGGTGGCGAGGGCAACTGAGGCGGCCTTTGAAATACAGGGGCCAGACGAGGAAGACGACGGGGTCTAGCTTGCTCCCGTTCCAGCCGGAGTTCCTCCTGGCGTTCCGAGAAACGGATGTCAATCCGAGTGGCCAGGGAGATAAGGTCACTCAAGGAAGACGGGAGATCCCGGGCAGATAGGGCATCCTTGATGCGGCTGGAGAGGCCCTTCTTGAAGGTGGCAGTCAACGCCGCTTCATTCCACGACAACTCAGAGGCCAAAGTGCGGAAACGTACGGCATAATCGCCTACAGATGAGTCCCCTTGGCGTAGATTTAGCAAGGCGTTCTCGGCAGACGAAGCCCGGGATGGTTCCTCGAAAACGCTCCTGAACTCGGTGAGGAATGAAGCCAGGTTAGCTGTGACTGGGTCGTCCCTGTCCCAGAGGGGGGTAGCCCAGGCCAGGGCTTTCCCGGAAAGAAGACTTAGCACGAACGCCACCTTAGACCGTTCGGTAGGAAATTGGTTGCCCATTAACTCAATGTGCAGGGAGCATTGGGTGATAAAGCCCCTGCAGGCCTTGGAGTCCCCATCGAACTTGGTCGGCATAGATAGACGGAGCCGTGGGCCAGCGGTTGGAGCCGGAGCCGGGGGAGCAGCGGGAGCCACGGGAGCGGGTGGTTGCTGCTGAGCGGCCAGGAGCTGCTGCATCATGGCGGAGAGATGGCCGAGTTGCTGGGCTTGCTGAGCGAGCTGTTGTGACTGCTGAGCCACAATGGTGGTGAGGTCAGCGTCAGACGGCAGAGGCACCTTGGCGGGATCCATGGCCGGATCTTACTGTCACGTACCCGGACGTAGAAGTGGATCCACTGGACCACCGCAAGCGATGGTGTAAGCCACGCCAGGGAACGGAATCTAAGTAGGTCCCGGTTTTCACCAGAGCCCGCCGCAAAGCGGGATGGACTTGCTGCGGCGGGAGTCTACCAGGTCGTCCCCCCTGACGTGACTTGCTTGCGGTGGCAGCGAGGTTTTAGCGTGGTGCAGAATCGTCAGGCAGGCTCGTAGTCGGGGACAGGCAGAAGGTCAGGACAGGCGGCACAGATTCGTGGTCGTGGACAGGCACAAGGTCAGGGCAGGCGGCAAGAAGCGTGGTCGAGGAACGGAAGCTAAAGGTACGGTACACGGTATATCAGGAACAAGGCTTAGAACGCTTTCTCTATAGGCAACAATGGCACTAAAGATCCGGCAACGACCCCAGGAAGGGGCAGGCTTAAATAAGGGCAGTGACCGGCAATAGCCAATTACCGGTACACTGGCCCTTTAAATCTCGCAGTGCCGGCGCGCGCGCGCCGTAGATGTCGGGGACGCGCGCGCCGGGAGCCTGAGACTGCAACAGGAGCGCGGCCGGGGTAGGAGGAGAGAGCCGGGCCGGCCGGGGGAGCGCGCCCCCCGCCCGTCCGGCGGGCGGCGGTGCCGCTAGTGCGGAGACCGCGGGTGTGCCCGCGACCCGGGACGGGGGTCGCGGGCCCACCCGTGACAACCATCCACTACAGCTCTGACCGTGAGACTCCCATCATTTTATAGACAATCCTCTTACCGATCTTATACATCAATGTGACCTGCAAGATTTTGGGATCTGCTCAGTTCTGCGATTCTTGTCATGTAACTGCATTGTTACTGTTTTGTTCCTAAAAATCAAAATTTTAAATTTTATTATTTTGTTAGTATTTGGTGAGTCCCTCTTTGGCTTTCAACTCTGCCTGAATCCAAGCATGTCTCCACCCAAAATCTGATTCCCAGTCTCTCCACGGTCCCAAGGGTGGGGTAGACTGGACCTAGGTACAAATATAGCTTTTTTTTTCTTTACCTCTCCCCACAAGTGTTGAATTGGGTTGAGGTCTGGGGACTGTGGAGGCCAACACAGCAACTCTACTTCATTGTCATTGAACCATTCCTTCTCAAAGCTTGACGTCTGCTTCAGGTTGTTGTCCTGCTGGACACTATTTCGTCCTTTTCATCCCCATTGTACTCGAGTTTATGCAGTAACTCATCTTGTAGGACCTCACATAGAGCTCAGTATTGAGGTCACCATCAATCCTGGTCAAGTCTCCAACATCTTTGGCTGTGACCCCTCCCCATATCCTCAGGCTTCCTCCACTGACAGTTCCTCCATCCCTCAATTCTCCCCTTCTCCCTTGATTCTTCCCATCCCCTCCATCAGAGCCCGGTCTATTGACTTTCATCTCATCCAATTTTCCATTTTTCTGTAAATTCTTTGCCGATGCTTCTTATGCGGGGATTGAATTTGCGGCTTCTTCCCCTTTTTTCGGGCCATCATTCCAGACCTGTGTAATGCGCCCGGTGCTTGCATGGACTTCTGTGATCTCTTACGAAGCCTACGAGCCGCCTCCACTGCCGTGTCTTAGAGTCAGAACTGACCAACCTTCTGGTGAGTGACTTGTTGGCTCTGATATTTCCCCAGGACATCACCTCTTGGCTTTGGACGGACTTCATTCGATATTCTTCCCGCTGTCAGGGCCTCACGTGATGCAGTTTGGCAATTTTTCTTGGCCCAGAGACGCAATCGATGAGCAGTATGATGCCACTTCTCTTTTCTTGGGAAATCTTCTTCATGGCTGCTCGAACCAGTGACCTTTCACTTGGGAATCAGCCTAATACACTGAGCTATTAGAGAATGTGAGGACAGGGTGTAATTTGTAGTAACCAGGGCTCTGGAGTCGGCAAGCCAAAGCCCCGACTCCGACTCCGATTCCTCAGTTTCCCAAACCTCCGACTCCCAACTCCGACTCCTGACTCCCTCATACACGGCGCATTTTTAAGTGATACCCTTACTGTAGTAAAGTGGTAAAATCGGGCTGTTTATCACCTTATGATACAATAATCGAGTATTTAGGTTTGAACAGACACTGAAAAGCTAAGGGTAACAATGTTTTGATCTTTTGAACACTTGTGAGGTGGTTGAAGAAAAAGCTTTTATTTGTATCCAAGTCCAAGTCTGCACCAACATTGGAATGTGTGAAGAGATCTGGGATCAGATTTTAATCAAGACATGCATGAATCTGATCCAGAGCCCAGAAGGATTCAGGCAGTATTGAAAACCAAAGGTGGCTTTCCAAAATGCTAACAAAATAATAAAAATTAGCATTTTCATTTTTAGGAGCAAAACAGTAATAATGCAGTTACAGGAAAGAATCTGCAGAACTAAGCAGATGCTAAATACTTGCAAGTCACATTTATGTATAAGATGTAAGATGACTGTATATAAAATTAAAGTAGCTCATGTACAAAGCTGTAGTGGATGGTGAGATTTTAGAGCCTGAAAGTCACAAGTTCAAAACATTGTTACCCTTTTGCTTGTCAGTGTAAAATATATTTATTGGTATGACTTTTTGAACACAAAAAATTGTAAATATGCAAAACATGCAGGAACATTTGTGGAGTCTCTGAATTTTGTTCCGAAAAAATAGTATTGCCTCCATCAGATCCCGCATACATGACCTCACAAACTGACCTCGTTATTTCCAGGCTAGAGAACAACCTCTCTACACTAACTTGGGTTGAGGGCAAAGCAGTGACCACAGGGGCAACATCTCTAACAATGTCAGGGTATAAAGGAATTGCCTCCGCCACAGTCTGTTTTGATGAATGGTTGAACTCCTCTACTTCTTTAAAAGCAGGTGAAAAATTTTGCTGAAATTTGTTTGCCATGGGAGCAGAATCTTTTCCCCTGGGGCAGCGCTTTGCCTGCTCCATGTCATCAATTACACTCCTCATGTGATAAGACTGAAGATATGGGAGCAGCAGCACTGGCCAGACCCAATTCCTCTTACTCTTTGCACTGCATCGAACAAACTGTACTAACTTATTATATATTTTGGGAGTCTGAGTCGGTCCCTTTTATGACGACTCCGACTCCTGCAAAATAGACACCGACCCCAACTCCACAGCCCTGGTAGTAACAAGAAGACAAAGATTGTCCCACCACCAGGAGCAAAACAGTAACAATGCAGTTACATGACAAGAATCTGCAGAACTAAGCAAATGCTAAGTAGCTGCAGGTCACAGTCTTTGTCAGTCTGCTCTTATTCTCAATCCTCCTCCTCGTCTTCTTCACGTTCCTCATCTCAAGGACTCTCACAGTTAAAGACAATGGCCCTTTTCATCAATGACCCCCCAAGGAAGGACAAGGACGGAGACCTCAGGGCCCCCAGGATATTAGACCTCACCCTGGAGATCATCTACTTGGTAACTGGAGAGGTGAGAGTCTCACATGACCTCGCTCTTCTCTCTATCAGGAACAGGTGAATGATGGGAAAGGTGAGGGGTTCTTAGAATCTATGTAGTGATCGGTGTCTTCCCCATACACAGGATTACACAGTAGTGAAGAAGTCGTCTGGTGAGTGTGTGGCCCCCCATGTGTCAGGAGGACGTAGCAGCCCCCAGAGCCTAAAGCCTCCACCTCATTCACTGATGCAGAAGATCCTAGACCTGACCACCAGGATCACTGAGCTGCTGACTGGAGAGGTGACTGGGAATGCTGGGAATTACTTAGTAACTCCACTGGTGGGGTTTGGGTGATGACTGGAGAGGTGACTGGGAATTACATAGTAACACCACTGGAGTGTCTGAATGATGATGGATCCTTGTGTTGTCAGGTTCCTATAAGGTGTCAGGATGTCGCTGTCTATGTCTCCATGGAGGAGTGGGAGTACATAGAAGGACACAGGGATCTGTACCAGGAGGTGATGACTGAGGATCTCTGGCCGCTGACATCAGGGATGGACAAGTACGGAGACCTCAGGGCCCCCAGGATATTAGACCTCACCGTGGAGATCATCTACTTCTTAACTGGAGAGGTGAGAGTCTCACATGACCTCACTCTTCTCTCTATCAGTAACAGGTGAATGATGGGAAAGGTGAGGGGTTCTTAGAATCTATGTAGTGATCAGTGTCTCCCCATACACAGGATTACACAGTAGTGAAGAAGTCGTCTGGTGAGTGTGTGGCCCCCCATGTGTCAGGAGGACGGAGCAGCACCCAGAGCCCCGAGCCTCCACCTCATTCACTGATACAGAAGATCCTAGAACT
Organism: Phyllomedusa bahiana; assembly: GCA_025379985.1. Classification (NCBI taxonomy): domain Eukaryota; kingdom Metazoa; phylum Chordata; class Amphibia; order Anura; family Hylidae; genus Phyllomedusa; species Phyllomedusa bahiana. Next base: position 14,923 of record JAODAL010046269.1, on the reverse strand, counting down.
GACCACCAGGATCACAGAGCTGCTGACTGGAGAGGTGAGGGGAATGCTGGGACATTATACATAACACAGGGGATGATAGGTCTGGATGATGAGGGGAATACTGGGACATTGTACATAACACAGGATGATGGGTCTGGGTGATGATGGAAGGTGATGGGTATGCTGGGACATTATACATAACGGGATGATGAGAGGTGAGGGAAATGCTGGGACATTATAGTAAATCCAAAAGAAAAAGTTCTCCAGCTCTCCCATCTTCATATCAATATAACCACTTTATTTCATAGAAAGATTAAAAATCCATAATAGCACAAAACAATCGCTTACGCGTTTCGGGTAACTTAACCCTTATTCATAGCATGAACTATTGTACAAAAACACAGACTATATATCCCTTATCCGGAAATGAAGAATACCCCCCTATGTCATGATCACATGATGCACACAATACATAAATGACAAATAAAAACACATTAAAAGTACTGCAATTATGAATATCTAATAGTAATACAAAAGATCATTTCTATAATTTAAACCATACGGTACCCTGGTGTTTAATTTAAAAATCCAAAATGCCTTTCGATTTAGAAGTAGTTGTTTCAGGTTCCCCCCTTGGGGACCGAGCTTTACCTTCTCTATGCCAAAAAATTGAAAATTAGATAAATGACCTTTGTGAATGGTTGAAAAGTGCTTAGATGCCCCCGAGATGCTTACATGTCCCGTATTTAATATATGAGAGATATGTTCATAAATTCTGCGTTTTAATTTTCTGATGGTATGACCCACATAAATTAAATAACATACTCGGAATCTGATAGCATAGACTACTGCTTCTGAATTACAATTAATAAAACCATCTATTCGGTATATACAATATCCCTGTCGAGCTGAAAAATGTGTGACATGTTCTGTGTATTGACACATGTTGCATCGCAACCCCCTGCACTGAAAGTTACCTTTAACTGATAGCCAAGAGGTGTCCTGTGTAACATCATTAAAGAGACTAGGTGACAACATCATCGCTAAAGATTTGCCACGTCTGGGCACATATCTTACCCCTCCTTCTAAAATCTTCGCTGTTATACTATCCTGGCACAGAACAGGTAGATTTTTCTGTATAAGTTTCACAATTTGCTTGTACTGGTTACTGTATGCCATGGAAAATGTCAAGGGGGTCGGCATTCCATTCTGTTTTTTTGGGGATTGATTATAGATCAAATCCTTCCTATTTCTCTTTGCCACTAAGTGCTGAGCCCTATCGATGTTCCATTTGGGGTAACCTCTTTTTTAAGCGATTTTGAATGATATTATTTTGTATATTCAATTCCTTGTTATCCGAACACAGCCTTCTGGCTCTGACGAACTCCCCAACAGGTATAGCTTTTAAAGTGTGGTCTGGATGATTACTTCTGGCGTGCAAATACTGTATTGCAAGCAACACTCTTTCTATACTAAGTAAGTACATACATATGTTGCCCTTAACATACAGATGAACGTCCAAGAATAGATACTTACATTTGCTGTTTAGTAGAAGTAAATTTCAATATTTAACATTGATGTTCAAATACATCAAATTTGTCAGCATCCAATCATTGCCCTCCACACCACCAAAAACATCGTCGATTAAATCTACCAAAATATTTTATATTTCCAAAAAAAGGGTTATTTGTTGAAAAAATATATTTCTCCTCCCACCAGGCCATGTACAGATTGGCCAGGGAGGGGGAGAATTTGGCTCCCATAGGAGCACCCTGTACCTGTAAATAATAAACCCCATTGAAAATAAAATAATTGTGTTTAATAATCAACGATCTGTAAAACAAATTCAATAAATTCTTCTGAATACGAATCGTCACTATTATAGGTGGTGTGCCAGAGCAGTTTTACAGATTCATGCGGGATAGAGGAATTACAAAGAGAACATGAATGTATCAAAAAAATTTTCTTTCCACCCAAAATCATGAATGTCCTCAAAATTGTGTACTGTCTTTATTTTAACTCGGGGAAACCCCACAAAAAAAGGTTTGTGTATACTATTACCCAGGCAAAAAACCTTAATTTAAGGTCCAATCCCCGTATAATGGGCCTAAAGGGGGGGAAAAGGTGGTAGAATTTTGTCTTGGGGAAAGTCCATGGAAGGGGTGTTTTGGGTTTTTTCCCCCATTAAAAATTACTTAAGTTGTCTTCATAAATTTGGGCTCCCTGATATAATCCTTCTTTAAAGTTTACAGATAGTTTGTATATACTTTGTGTGGGGATCACTTTTAAACCCTATATATGTGGACTTATCCCTAAAATTTCTAAAAGGCCCCCTGTTTGTATCCCCTCACTGTCCTAACTACCACCTTGCCCCCCTTGTCCCCATTTAATTCGATTTTTTTTTTCCTTCTAAAAACTTTTTTTGAGCAGACCCCTGTTTTTTGGATAAATTTGACACAAAATCGTCATTTAGACACTCGATGTAGATCCCTTAGCCCTTTCCCAAAAAAAGGGAAAGCTACAAAGGTTTCCCCGTACGTGTCCTGAGGGGGGTAAAAATGAAGGGTTGGGAAAAGGGTAAACGATGCTTCCCCAATTGTGTTTCCTTTGTAGTTTAAATTTTTTCCTCCTTTTCAAAGGTTTAAACCCTTTGTTCCTCAAAAGGTAACCAATATATTTTTTGCCCCTTTCCCCTTTTCATTTCTTTATCTAAAATAATTCCGAATTTTGAAAATCAAAAATGTTTTCTACAGTTAATGCAGATGAATTTTTAAAATGTTAAAATAGTTTGAATGTGGTAAATGTTTTGCGGTGGGTAATAGGAAAAGGGCACGAAAAATGATACCCCCAATGTGAAGTGGGCTAAAAATCGAAATAAAAGCTTTTTTGAGTATTTGTGTGAATGTGCCGAAGGGCTGAAGATGTGACTTTGCAGTACCCATTAAAACAATTGGAAAAATTAGCCATCAAGAGGTTAAAGTTTGGGTGGGTTGAAACATTAAGTAGTTCTGGATAAAAAAGTTTGGTACCCAGGGGTTTGCGAAAATAAAACAAAAGACCCACTTTTTCGTGCCCGGGAGTTCAACAAAAGGGGGGAAAAAATGTGCTTTCCAAATGCTCTTTGGAAAACAAATTTCGTTAATTATAAATTTGAGGATGAAAAGCTAACCAAAAAAGGGGAAGAAAACAACAAATGGTGTGAATTTTTCGAAATATGAAACCCCAAAATGTTAAAAAAAGGGGTATGATCAGAAGGAGAAAATCTTAACGGTTGGGGAGAATATTACCAAAATAAAAAAAATCTAAAAGTTTCCAAACGGATTTGGGGGGGATATCAAAAAAAATGGGGGTATATTAAAGAAGAAAAAAAAGATTCTTTCGGGACAGAACCCACGGAGTTGATTTTTAAAAAAATAATTTAATGAAATCTGAAACGGCAGGTTTTTTTTGACTTCTTGAAAAAACCCATCATGGGACATCGGTTTGGGGATTACAACACGCCACTCAGAAGGTTTTCTAAATGGTAGATGTTTTGGAACCACCTGGTATTGTAATACACGCTCAAAAAAACTTCCCAAAAAAAAGGGGCCGGGGAGAAAAAGGAGAGCGGGGAAAAAAAAACACAAAAAGTGGAGGGAGGGGGAAGGCCGAAAGAGGGGGGGCCGTTAGTGTTTAAATCTAAAAACAGTGTTTGACAAGTTTGAATTTTTCATCTTTAATCTAATTGATCAGTTCCCCGGCTTGCTTGGGGTTTAAGTTTTGTTCCGTCTATTTAACAATTTGTTTAATACTATTGTGGCTTTAAAAAATTCATAGTGCTTTTAACTGTCCCCAAAAACATTTTTTTTGTCAAAAATGTGGAAAGGTAGTATTTTGAAAAAAAGAAATGATATAGTGAAAGGGACAATGATATTTTGGGTTACCTTTTGAGGAACAAAGTGCTTTATTAGACCTTAGATCTTTGGAGGTTAATAGTAGATCTACTAGGGAATACACAATTGGGGAAGCATCGTTTACTATTCCGAACCCTTCATTTTACCCCATCAGGACACGTACGGAAGCCTTCGATAGCTTCCAGTTTTTATGGAAAGGGAGCTAAGGGATCTACCTGCTGAGTGTCTAAATGACGATTTTGTGTCAAATTTATCCAAAAAACAGGGATCTGCTCTAAAACAGTTGATGAAGGAAAAAAATATCGTAATTAAGATGGCGGACAAGGGGGGCAAGGTGGTAGTTATGGACAGTGAGGCATACAAACAGGCCGCTTTAGAAATTTTAGAGGATAAGTCCACATATATGAGGCTTAAAAGTGATCCCACACAAGAGTATAGTATCATTCTATCTGATATACTTAAGGAAGGATTATATCAGGGAGTCATTGATGATAGACAACTTAAGTATTTAATGGTGGAAAATCCAATGACACCTATCTTCCATGGACTCCCGAAAGTACATAAGTCTACCACCTTGCCCCCTTGAGGCCCATTATAGCGGGCATTGGATCCTTAAATGAGAGAGTTTGTGCCTGGGTAGATAGTATACTACAACCTTTGGTTGTGTGTACCCCGAGTTATATAAAAGACAGTACACAAGTTTTGAGGACATTCAGTGATTTTGGGTGGAAAGAAAATTTTCTATGGATGACATGCGATGTTTGCTCTTTGTATTCCTCTATCCCGCATGATCTGGCACTAACTGCTCTGGCACACCACCTATATAGTGACGATTCGTATTCAGAAGAATTTATTGAATTTTTTTTACAGATCGTTGATTATTTACTTAAACACAATTATTTTATTTTCAATGGGGTTTATTATTTACAGGTACAGGGTGCTCCTATGGGAGCCAAGTTCTCCCTCTCCCTGGCCAATCTGTATATGGCCTGGTGGGAGGAGAAATATATTTTTTCAACAAATAACCCTTTTTTTGGAAATATAAAATATTTTGGTAGATTTATCGACGTTGTCTTGGTGGTGTGGGAGGGCAGTGATTTGGATGCTGACAAATTTGTCATGTATCTGAACATCAATGAGTTAAATTTGAAATTTACTTCTACTGAAAGCAAATGTAGTATCTATTTCTTGGACTGTATTTTAAGGGCAACATTGTATGTCCTTCTTTGTATAGAAAGAGTGTTGCTGGCAATGCAGTTTTGCACGCCAGAAGTAATCATCCAGACCACACTTTAAAAGCTATACCTGTTGGGGAGTTCGTCAGAGCCAGAAGGCTGTGTTCGGACAATAAGGAATTGAATATACAAAATAATATCATTCAAAATCGCTTAAAAAAAAAAGAGGTTACCCCAAATGGAACATCGATAGGGCTCAGCACTTAGTGGCAAAGAGAAATAGGAAGGATGTGATCTATAATCAATCCCCAAAAAAACAGAATGGAATGCCGACTCCTTTGACATTTGCCACGGCATACAGTAACCAGTACAAGCAAATTGTGAAACTTATACAGAAAAATCTACCTGTTCTGTGCCAGGATAGTATAACAGCGAAGATTTTAGAAGGAGGGGTAAGATATGTGCCCAGACGTGGCAAATCTTAGCGATGATGTTGTCACCTAGTCTCTTTAATGATGTTACACAGGACACTTCTTGGCTATCAGTTAAAGGTAAACTTTCAGTGCAGGGGGTTGCGATGCAACATGTGTCAATAAAGAACATGTCACACATTTTTCGGCTCGACAGGGAGATTGTACATACCGAATAGATGGTTTCATTAACTGTAATTCAGAAGCAGTAGTTTATGCGATCAGATGCCAAGAATGTGATCTAATGTATGTAGGTCATACCATCAGAAGATTAAAACGCAGAATTTATGAACATATCTCTCGTATATTAAATACGGGTCATGTAAGCATCTCGGGGGCATCTAAGCACTTTTCAACCATTCACAAAGGTGATTTATCTAATTTTCAATTTTTTGGCATAGAGAAGGTAAAGCTCGGTCCCCAAAGGGGGGAACCTGAAACAATTACTTCTTAATCGAGAGGCATTTTGGATTTTTAAATTAAACACCAGGGTACCGTATGGTTTAAATTATAGAAATGATCTTTTGTATTACTATTAGATATTCATAATTGCAGTACTTTTAATGTGTTTTTATTTGTCCATTATGTATTGTGTGCATCATGTGATCATGACATAGGGGTGTATTCGTCATTTCCGGATAAGTGATATATAGTCTGTGTTTTTGTACAATAGTTCATGCTATGAATAAGGGTTAAGTTACCCGAAACGCGTAAGCGATTGTTTTGTGCTATTATGGATTTTTAATCTTTCTATGAAATAAAGTGGTTATACTAATATGAAGATGGGAGAGCTGGAGAACTTTTTCTTTTGGATTTACTAGCTGTATTGCCCATCTGGATCCACGGGCTTTCTCCGGGCTCCTCACATTTACCATGCCGAATATACTACGCCCAGCATTAATTGACTATTGACAGAAGACCTCTGAACGGAACAAGGGTGAAGCGGTTTTTCTTTCCTCTCTTGCACATTTGAATGCTGGGACATTATACATAACACGGGGAATGATGGGTCTGGATGATGAGAGGTGAGGGGAATGCTGGGACATTATACATAACACTGGGGATGATGGATCTGGATGAGAGGTGAGGGGAATGCTGGGACATTATACATAACACGGGCTGATGGGTCTGGGTGAAGATGTAAGGTGAGGGGAATGCTGGGACATTATACATAACGGGATGATGAGAGGTGAGGGGAATGCTGGGACATTATACATAACACGGGGAATGATGGGTCTGGATGATGAGAGGTGAGGGGAATGCTGGGACATTATACATAACACAGGGGATGATGTGTCTGGATGATGATGGATCCTTGTGTTGTCAGGTTCCTATAAGGTGTCAGGATGTCGCTGTCTATGTCTCCATGGAGGAGTGGGAGTACATAAAAGGACACAGGGATCTTTACCAGGAGTTCATGATGGAGGATCACTGGCCACTGACATCACAAGGTGAGAGGAGATAAGATACAGCAGGGGGTGATGTCACCAAGTGAGAGGAGATAAGACACAGCAGGGAGTGACGAAGAACTTTTTTTAATTTTGACAGAACAAGCCCGTAAGATCTCTGAAGGAAACTTCATATCCTCTATATGTTATAAAGTAGAAGAAGATATCATGCAGCACTCTTCAGGAGAAAACCACAGTAACCTGAATGTACAACCAGGACATCACAGAACAGACCTGTTATATGACGCCCCTAGTCATGAGGAACTTTCTCCTGAGTCTCAACGGAAGCCTGCCAGGTGTGCAGGCCTGCCGTATAATCCCCCAAATCATGAGGAACCTTCTCCTGATCCTCCACAAAAGGTTACCACAAGTACAGGCCAAAAGGAAGGACAAAGGTTTCCATGTGGTCAATGTGGTAAAGTGTTTACAACACGCTCAAGTCTTGTTACTCACAAAAGAATTCACACAGGAGAGAAATCATATTCGTGTTCAGAATGTGGAAAACTATTTAGAAAGAAAGAAGTCACACAGGAGAGAAACCATATTCATGTTCAGAATGTGGGAAACAGTTTATGGATAAAGAATATCTTATGAGACATCTGAGAATTCACACAGGGGAGAAGCCATATTCCTGTTCAGAATGTGGGAGATCTTTTACACAGAAATCACAACTTGTTACACATGAGAGAATTCATACAGGAGTGAAGCCGTTTTCATGTACAGAATGTGGGAAACAGTTTATGGATAAATCACATCTTGTTACACATCTGAGAATTCACACAGGAGAGAGGCCTTTTTCACGTTCAGAATGTGGGAAATCTTTTATTCATAAACCTGACCTTGTTAAACATATGAGAACTCACACAGGGGAGAAGCCTTTTATATGTTCAGAATGTGGGAAATCTTTTACAGATAAAGCATATCTCTATACCCATAAGAGAATCCACACAGGAGAGAAGCCTTTTTCATGTTCACAATGTGATAAATCTTTTACAAAGAAAGCAACTCTAGTTATACATGAGAGAACTCACACAGGAGAGAGGCCTTTTTCGTGTTCAGAATGTGGGAAATCTTTTACAAACAAAGCATATCTCGTTACACATGAGAGAATTCACACAGGAGAGATGCCTTGTTCATGTTCAGAATGTGGGAAGTCTTTTACAAAGAAATCACATCTAGTTATACACCAGAGAATTCACACAGGAGAGATGCCTTTTTCATGTTCAGAATGTGGGAAACAGTTTCCCTTTAAATCACGTCTTGTTATACATGAGAGAATTCACAGAGGAGAGAAGCCTTTTTCATGTTCTGAATGTTGTAAATATTTTACAAAGAAATCACATCTTGTTACACATGAGAGAATTCACACAGGAGAGAAGCCGTTTTCATGTTCTGAATGTTGTAAATATTTTATAAAGAAATCACAATTGGTTTCACACATGAGAAGTCACACAGGAGAGAAAACATTTTCATGTTCTGAATGTGGGAAATGTTTTACAGAGAAATCACATTTGGTTATCCATGAGAGAATTCACACAGGAGAAAAGCCCTATTCATGTTCTGAATGTGGGAAATCTTTTACAATTAAATAAAATCTGTTTACACATTTAAGAATTCACACAGGAGAGAAGCCTTTTTCATGTACTGAATGTGGGAAATCTTTTACAGAGAAATCAACTTTGGTTAAACATGAGAGAAGTCACACAGGAGAGAAGCCTTTTTCATGTTCTGAATGTGGGAAATCTTTTACAGGCAAATCAAATTTTATTAAACACAAGAAAATTCCCAAAAGGGGGGAAAGAGTAATATTCCCAAAGAAAAAAGGAAATGTACAAAAAAATGTGAACTTTGTTGAAAATTTCCACAGAATGGGGAAAAAAATGTTTTTTTTTAAAAGTAAACTTTGATTTTAACCCCTGAGATTTTTACCAGGGGCAACCCCAGGCATTTTTATCCGGGGTTGTGTGCTGCCCCAAAACCTCAGCCGCGGGCTTCGGGCCGTTGCCGTTGGGCCCTGGAGCGTTGGCAGTCCCTCACTGTATGTGTGCCGTGAAACACATACAAAGAAGGCTTAAAAGGGAGCAGAGGTGAGCGCTCCCCCCTTGATGGGGGCCAAGCAGGCCTGGGCTATGGAGTCCGAAAGGCGGATTGAATGTTCATGTCGCCTTTTGGGGAAGAAGAGGGGGCAGCGATAACATGGTCATTATGGGGAATATAGGATTTGGGGGATCCCCCGTACTTTAAAATTTTAAAGTCTTTCCATGATTGCGCTCTTCCCAGGTCTACCATACACAGCTTCCCAACTTGCAAATCCCTTTATCTTTTCCAGTATGAAAGCAGAGTTTCTCTATCCAATTGCCTTTGGGGAACTTTTCGGCATTTCCTGAAAGGTTGTAATATTTACAAATAAATAATCTTTTTGTACCATAGGATTCCCAGAGATTTTCCTGTTCTGAGTATTTTTATAAGAAATAAATGGTCAGAATAAAATCATAGGAGGAACCATTTCCGGGGGTACTGAATGGAATGATTTAAGCAGAAATCCATTGTATTCCTGACAAAATTTCAAGAAAAGCCATATTCTTTCTATGTTTTGGTACATAAATCGATTGGTTAAAATTTAAAAATTCACAAGGGAGGCCTTTTTTCGGGTAGATGTGGAGTCCGGGCTGAGAATCAACTTTGTTAAACTGGACTAGTCAAAAGGGAGAAAGGCCGTTTTGGGAGTGTGTGGAAATACTTTTAAAATGGCAATTCAAATTTTATTCTTAATACCCAATTCCCAGGGGGGGTGTAGTCCAGGAAGAATTACTTGTAACGTTTTTGAACGTGACAAAATGTGAGAAAAGTTTTTAAAAGCAGGTTATGTTCAACACCTGACATTGTTTAAGGGGTCAAGCTATGGCAGTTTTATGCTTGTGTCCTGCCCTAAACCTCAGTGCCCTTTCCCGGGGCCGATGGCAGTAAGCTTGGTGTGTGAACTATATTATTAATGACTTAGGAGCGAATGGGTTTCATGATCAGGCGAAGGGCCTGTGGCTCATCTACACAGATGGATTTTTCATCTTCCCTGTGTGGGAAGAAGTTCCGTGAGCACCCAAACATGTCATGTATGAGTGTATGTACAATTTCAGGTTGTCTACCAATATATGATCACTGTATGGAGGTAATATACAGTCTGCAGATCCTGTGTACACTGGTATATACCACTATATTGTCACAGTATGGTGGTTATATACAGTCTGCAGAGCCCGTGTAAATCACTGCAATCTACTCCTCAAACTCTAAATCTAAAATATAACTTTTATTAAATAATTATAAAAATAGACAACCTCCTAAGCAGCATCAACACCTGATCAAAATATATAGTACGGAACGTGTAATGACTGTCCCTAAGGGAACCCTATATTCAACCTAAATGACGTAGGGTAGTCGCCCCGCCCCACCTGCTAAGGCTTACCCTATTATTGTCTTATCAAGTCCCTTTGCTAATCAAGTGTATATAGATGTAATACACATACTTATATAAAGCCACACATTGGATACATTCAATAAGGCATGTATCCAAAGGACACCAAAAACACAGCCGTAGTCTAACAATCAATCCCAATGCTCAAAAATCTGTGAGGTCATAAATAAACATACAAGATAAACATATATGACCTTCTCTGCTTTCCTTTCTATTTCCCACTGTTAGATGCTCCAGGGTTCATCAGGGGAATGTAAATAGGTCATACTGATACAGGGAGGCAGCGGCGATATTGCTGCAAGATGTAATGATAGTGGCCGCCATTACTAGATAAGTCCTACCTTTTTATAGCCGCAGTATTTTCCCCAGTCCACACTAGAGCGCTCGGCGTGCATGCCGATCTACTGCGCATGCGTGAATGTCAAAACCACTATCATTTGGAGACCCGGCTGTTTTCCGGACATGCGCAGTAAGCTGGCTCCGGCGAGACGTGCAGACATCATACACGTCTCCAAGGACTGACTAAAAACCGTCAGGGGACCCCCAAAAAACGGGGGAGAAAGTGAAGAGTTTGCTTTTTCAGAAAAAAACCGGGGGCCCGCCCCCCCAAAAAGGTCCCACAAACCCCTAATTTTTAATTTATTGCTATTACAAATAGTTCACCCCCCCCGGTTTTCTCCAAAATCCCCCCGGGGTTTACTAGGGGCCCCCGGCGGTTTTGCTTTTTCCCCTTTTTTTTAATTTAGGGAACCTTACGGGGGTCCTTTTTGGGGGGAGGGGTTTGGCCATCTAAAAAAATTTTTTTTCAAGCTCAAGAATTTTTTTCCCCTTGGTTTAAGTGGGGAGTTTGGGGGGGCCCCATGGTTTTAAACCCCTGGGTTTTTTTCCCGGTTTGGGGGGAATTTGGTGGCCCCCCCGTTTTTTTAAAATTTAAAAAGTTTTTTTCCATGATTTGCGCTCCCCCCCAACGGTTACCCCCAAAAAAGCGGCTTTTTTTTTACTTGAAAATTGGGTTTCCCCCCTTTAGGGCCCCAGGGGTTTTAAAAAAGTTTTTGGTTTCTACCCCCCCGGGCCCTTTTGGGAAAAAACTTTTTTCCGGGGGCGGTTTTTCCCCTGGGCGGGGGTTTTGTTTCAAACAATATAAAAAAAAATTTGATCCCCCCTGATTTTCCGGGAAATTTCTCCCTTTGGGAGTTTTTCTATAGGGACAAAAGGGGGCGTTTTATATAGGGGGCACCCATTTTTTAGGGCACCAAAAAAAAAAGGGGACTAGTTTTTGGGAAGCAGGTGCGCATTTTTTTTTTTTCCTCTGCCCAGTATAAAAAAAAAACCCAATTTTAAAATTTTTTTTATTTTTTTGGGGAACCCATCCCCCCCGGGGTATTGTTCATAGATTAAAAGCGGGGGGTTTCCTGTTTTTTTTGGCTGGAGATTTTGGGGGGTTTCCCGGGGGGGGCCCTTTGGCGGGGATGTTTTTCTGGGATTGGGGGGGGGTTTAAGGGCCTTTTTGGGGGGGGGAGTGTGTAAAAAAACCATTACCCCAGGGCTTTTGGGGGGAACTGTGTTTTCCCCTTCTTAAATTCCCAATGCCCCCCTTTGGGTGGGTTGGGGCCCAGGTGGGATTTTTTTCCTTGTCGTTTTGGCCCCCTTGTGAAAAAAAATCCCCCTAAAATTGGAAAAGGGGTTTTTGGAAGGGGTTTTTCTTTTCCCCAAATTTAACCCCTAAAACCAAAAATTTTCCCCCCGTTTTTAAAGGGGAGGTTGGGGGGAATAGGGATTTCCCCTTTACTGTATTTTTATAATAAAAGGGGGACCCCTTTAAAGATTTTGGGGAAAGGCCTTGGGATGGGGGGTATTTGTTTATTAATGATTGTGGATGGGGGGTTTAAGTTTTCTTTGTTTGGGCTGGGGGGGACCCTTTAGAGGGGGTTTTTTCCTTTTTTCCCTTTTGGGTTTTTTTTTGGTTTTTTGTTTTCCCCCTGCCCCTTTGTTTTTTTGTTTTTAAAATATGGGGTTTGGTTATAAAATTGGGGGCCGGGTCATTTTGGGGGACTGGGTCCCCGGTTTTTATTTTGGGGGGGGACGGGAAAGGTTTATTAGGCAAAAATCAAATTATTTTTAAAAAATTGTTCAAAAATTTAAAATTTTTGTTTAGAAATTTGACATTAGCTTTTTTTTATGCGGGGGAATGTTTTTTTTCTTTTTTACCCCTTGGTTTTTTTTTCTAGATCCCCTTGAAAAATTTGAAAAAAAAATGCTTATATGCTAAAAAAATTGAAAATTAAAAAAATCCCGGGTTTAAAAAAAAAAAAAAGGAAAAAAGATGATGGTTTCCAGAAAAAACCCCAGCGCAAATTTTAAATTCAAAAATTTTGCGGGTTTCGGGGGAAAAAAAAAAAGGGGCGAACAACAAACCCCCAAAAAAACATGGGAGATATTCCCCTAAAAAACCCCCCCCCGGGGGGCCCCTCTAACCCCTGTGAAAACTAGTCCCACCCACCCCGGGAAAACAGGGGGAAGGATTTACCTAACCCCCCCCCGGGGGGGGGGGCGCTTTTTTAATTTTAATTTGGTGTTTTACTAGGGGCCAACCCACCAGGGAAAAAAAAGGGGGAAGATATTCCCCTAAACCCCCCGGGGGGCGTTTCTGGGCTCCAGTGTACTAGCTTGCACACAAAACAGGGGAAAGATTTTAAACCAAAACCCCCCCCAGGGGGGTCGTCAAAACCTCTTTGGGGGAAAACTAGCACAGCAAAACAAAAAAACCAAGGGGGGGGAGAAAAATTACCAAACCCCCACCCCCCCCCCCCCCCCCCCCAGGGGCGTTTTCAAAATCCCCAACCTAAAAAACCTTAGGCACCCAAAACAGAAAAAAATTGAGGGGATATTACCAAAACCCCCCCCCCCCCCCGGGGGGGGCTCTAACTCCATGGATACTGGGCGAAAGGCACAAAAGAACTTTGGGGGGATTTTTTCCCAAACCACCCCGGGGGGGGCCCCCTCTAGCTTCTGTGATACTAGCGCGAAAAACCCACAATGCGGAGTGTTTAACCAAACCCCCCCCGGGGCCGGGGGGGCCCCTTCTCCCCCAGTGATTTTAGCGCCAGAAACCCCCAACAATGCACAAAGAAAAATACCTAACACCCCCCGGGGGCCCGCTTTTTAAACCCTTTGGGGTTTAAAAAAGCGAAAAGGGCACACGAAATGGGAGATTTTTCCCAAACCCAACCCCAGGGGGGGGGGGGGGGTTTCAAAAACTCCATTTTGATACTAGACGGCCCCCAAAAAAATCCCACGGGGATTTTTAACCAAAAAAACCCCGGGCCCGGGGGGGGGGGGGGGGCTAAACCTTCCTTGTGATATGGGGCACAGCTTTTAACTAGGGGATGTCAATGATTGGATTTTCAAAAGGCTGAAAAAAATTTTTACACTTTTCCCCCACAAGGGGACGGGGCCCCGGGGGTGTTTTTGGGTTACCCTTCATAAAAAAAAGGTCTGGGAAACTGGGGGGGAGGGAATTACTTTTTACAAAAAGTTAAAAATGGGGCAGGGGTTTTTTTTTTGTTTTGGGGAATTTTTTTGAAGACGCGATATTTTTTCCTGAAAAAAATTTCTGGGGGTTTAATTTTTTTTTTGGTTTTTTAAATTGTCCCTTTTTTAAAGGTTTCCTGAAATTTTTGGGGGAGAAAAGGAAAAAATCATCTGGGGGGGCCAAATTTGGGGAGGGGGGGATTGGGGTTATTAAACGTAGGCTTGGGGGGGGTTTTTTGTATGGATCTCATTGGCTGAAAAAAACCCCAAAATGACCTCGTTTTTTTTTCTATGACCCGGGCTTTTTTCCTGTTCAGTTTTTCATTTCCCTCCCCCTTATGTATTACGGGGAGAAAAAACCCCGTTTAAATTTGGCCGGGCCCTAAAATAGCTGGGGGTTTTCCCCCAGCTCAGGGGGGGCTTTTTCTTCTTTTTTTTAAAAAAAACCCTTTAAAGGGTTTCTTGGGAATATGGGAAAAATTATCGGGTTTTCTTTTTTTTATTTTTGGGGGGAGGGGGGGGATTTTAAAAAAAAAAAAATCCAGTGCTGTGTCCCAGCCGTTTGGGCCCGGGGGGGGGGGGGGGGGGGGGGGGGGGGGGGGGGGGGGAGGGGGGGAGGTCCCCCAAAGGGGGAGGGGGGGTTTTATTGTCCCACCCTTGTTTCCCCTTTTTTATAAAACTAAACGGGAAAAATGTGGGGGGGGGGGACCTTTTCCCTAAATTGATAAAACCTGGGGGGGACACCCTTTGGGGGTTTTGTTTCCCCCACTTTTTTTCAAAAATGCCCACGGTGGAAAAAAACGTCAGCAAGGGGGACGGGGCAGTAAAAATTTGCCCAAAGTTCCCGAAAAGTGCAGGGGGGGCCTTTTTGGGACAAATAAAACTTGGAAATTTCCTTTTTTTTTCCCCCTCCCCAAATTTTGCATGTAATGCAGGGCAACTTTTTTGGGGGAACACA
>JAODAL010046268.1:0-31103 GCA_025379985.1 Phyllomedusa bahiana | reverse complement strand
AGGTCTCCTGCCCCCTTTTACAGAGAAACACCCCAAAAAAATATTTTGCCACCCCCCAGCTTCAAGTGGGATGGTTTTTCTTTGGATGCAACTCAACATTCTCTCTCCTCCAACATGACAGTTGGTTTCTACAAAACAGTTCTATTTTGGTTTTCATCGACCATATGACATCCCAAAATACCTTTTCGGGAAAAACCAAATTCCTCTACAAACTTCAAAGGGCCCGACATGTACGATTAAGCGGGGGATCGTCTGGAAAGCAACTATCCCTGGCGACTAGTGTGTTACGAGGTCCTTTGTTTTTTGGCCCAGCTCTCTACGGGCATTCATGGGTCCCCCCGTGTGGTTCTAGGATTTTTCTCCCGTTCTTGGAAACTTTTAAAACCCCAGGGGGTGAGATCTTGCATGGAGCCCCACACGGGGGAGATTACATTGGTCTGTGAATTTTCCTAACGTTTGCAAAGGGGCACAATTAAAAATGTCAAAAGTTAACCCCTCTTTGCCATAGAGCGAAATCTAATAAAAAAAAGGACTAAAAGTTTTGGGATTACACCCGCATATATTTACAAGGTTTTCAATAAGGTGTTTAGTAATGAAACTTTCATATAACCTAGGGGCAAAAAAAGTGATTTAGACCTAAAAACAGGTTGATACAGGGGCCCTTTTGGTTAGTTAATACGTGTTTTCTTCATTTTTTTTTCAAGGTTAGAAGTGCAAAAATAATGGAGGGCAAGATCCTTTTAAAGAGGGCACCAACTATCAGGGGTCCCCATTGACTGTAGTGGGTCAAACAAACTCTTGTCACTTTGTTAGTCATTTTTTCTGACAAAATTGCAGCACCCCGGGGTTTTTTTTCCCAGATTTTTTTGCCAAATTTGCAACAAAAACTCCCAAGGAGACCCGACACGATGTAACCAGCTTTAAGTTGAGGTTTTAAATACCGTAAAAACTTGCCTCAAATGTTTAAATTTCCTAAATTTTTACTTAAAAAATGCAAACATTCTCTATTTCTAAATTTGCCTGCAGCAAATTTTTCTGCAACCAAAAACGTTTTTTTTTTTCCCCCTTTCCGGCGAAGGGTTTTTTTTTTAATTGGACCAACTTGGGAAAAATCAACTTTTTTTATCACTTTTATCCAATTTTTAGGACGTGAAATAACAAAAAAGCAATTTTGCCTTTTTGGAATTATTTTTCTTCTACATGGGTTTAGCTTTCGGGAAAAAATATATTTTTTAACAGAACAACTTTTACGCACATGATACCAATTATGTGTAAATTTTTAATTTTGTTTTTATTTGTAAAATTACAAAAAGAGGTTTGAACTTGTAATATTTTTTTTTAAATTTTTATATTTCTAGACTTTTTCTCTTTTTCCATTAACCCCCACCATCGCAGCCAGTTTTGCCCCTGTATGAGCCCATTCTTAAATCTGACATGTGTAAACATTATGGGAAATTTAACTTTTTGAACTTTTACCTAAATTTCAGAAACTGTTTTTCTTTAAAAACATTGTGCTGTTATTGTAATAAATTTTCATCAATCCCAACCCTTTTTGAAAATTCTAAATGTTGAGAAAAATTTAAAAAAACAGTAAAGTTTAAGACTTTTAACCCCACACAAAATTTTTATAAATAACGGTACCATATGCCTACTTAATTGACACTTTTTTTAAATTTTTTTTTTTATTTTTTTTATGAGGGGAGGCATTAAATTTTTACAAATTTCAAAATTTCCAAAAAATTTGCAACACAATTTTTTTTTTGGGAAGCAACCAGTTCAAACAGGGCTGGATCTGTTTGTTAGACTCCATCTAAAAAAACGGCACCCTTTAAAGTATTCAAAATAGCATTTATGAAGAAACACCTCTAGGTGTTTCACAAAATTAAAAAAAGTGGATGTAAATTCAAAATTTCCATTTTGAGATTTTCAGTTGTAACATTTTTAATGAAACACAGTAGATTTACCAGGGAAAATTTTATTAGGATATTTTTTTAGGTGAATACAGGTTTCCCCACACCCTACTACTAAAACTTAATAAAAACCAAAAAAAACCCGATATTGGAAACACACCCTTTTTAAAAATTAACCAGGGGGAAGTAGTATATTGACCCCCCGGTGTTTCACAGATAATTTTAAACATTAGGCATGAAAAAAGGGAAAAAAATTTTTTTTTCCCCAAAAAAAAATGCGTTTTTAGCTGAAAATTTTTAATTTTCACAAGTAATTCTGGGAAAAAACAACCCAAAATGTGTTACACAATTTACACAAGGTTCGGCAATATGCATGGCAGGAAACAAGGGAGGGAGCGCTATTTGGCTTTTGGAACGCAAATTTTGGTGTATGCCAAATTACATTTTCAAAACCTCCAAAGTACCAGAACAGGTGAAACCTTCCAGAAGTCACCACATTTTGGATTAAACAGGATGAAGAAAATAAAGCAATCTTGGTAGTGGTTTTTTTAAAATTTATAGCAGTCACCATGCGGTATAAATGACATCACCCCTGAGGAAGCAACTGGGAAATGTGCATAGAGGGAACAGGCCTGCAAGTGTTAGATTAATAATAAAGGGGGAATATTTTCAAAACAATTTTTTTCCTATTTTTTTTTCCCTCAATCCCATTTTGATATAGGGGGTTCCCATGATTTCTTACAAGGGTTTTAAATGATTAGTGTAATTATAAAACATCTTATACGTATAAATTTTTAATTTTCCACCTGTAAGGATACCCGGGTTTTTCCCTCTCTTGTTGTTTTAAATATTTATTATTAAATTTTTTTATTTTTCTTCAATAATAAAAGTTTGTTAATTTTTTCATATGGCATATATTTCTTTTTATTTTTTTTGGTTATTTTCCCGGTTTTTTGGGGAAATTTTGGGTGATATTTTGCCCCGCCCTTTTTTCCTGATATTTACTGCTTATCTAGAGATATGCTGTACCTGCTCAGATATACCTGACCAATGAATGCTTTTAGAGCTCTTTTGGTTATAGTATAAATGACATGTAGTTTTACTCCGTGGGTCGATACAATTACAGTGATACCCAATTTATATGTTTTTTGTGTTATAGCACTTAAAAAAAGGGTTCTATTGTGTAAAACAATAGTTATGCAGCGCGATGTTCTACGAGCCTTAACTTCCTGTTGCCGTGTACGGAGCTGGGTAAGACTTTTTTTCAGGGCCAAATTAAATTTTCATTCGTACCACTTTGGCAGTGATATGACTTTTTGATCACTTTTTATTCCATTGTGCTGAGGGATAAACAAAATTCACAATTCTGTCATTTTTTTATTCACCATGCAGGTTAAATAACGTGATAGATTTGTAGACTAGACCATTACACATTTGGTGATACTAAATACAGATAGATTTATAGACTAGATCATTACACATTTGGTGATACCAAATACAGCATGTGGAATTTTGGGATTTTTGATTTTTTTTAAGGCACTTGGTGTTTGAAATGGGTGTATGGTTGATTTTATTTATTTGTGTGTTTTTTTACTTTTTTTTTTACTTTCACTTTTTTAAAAAAAAATTCTAATTTTTTTTTCACTTGTTCCCATATGGAACTTGACTCTGCAAGTTATTAGATTGCTGCTGCAATACATAGTAGTACAGTACTGTACAGCTACGTATTGTAGCTGTCAATCACCATGCCATGCTGTGCCCCATGGTGATGTTACAGGCAAAATGGAAACCCTGAAAGCTTTTGTTAGGGTTCTGGGTTTACAAAGAAGCCATTGGCACCTCACAATCATGTCACGGGGGTGCTGATGTAAGACAGAGTAAGCTCTCTCCCTCTGTCTCTCCTTTACTGCCACGGTCGGAATTGACCATGGCATCTAAGGGGTTATTCGGTACCGAGCTGAGCAAACTTCGGTAGTGGTCGATAGGGTATGGAACTAGCTGTAATACATAGCTGCTTCCATGCTCCAATTGTGTGGGCTCTGCTTGTGAGCCCACATGACCCTTATAATGTACCGATACGTCAATTTGCAGGAACCTCTTGCCGACCATAACTTATGGGTATGTCTTGTGTCGGTTACAGGTTAACATTAAGATCTCCCATTGTATAGACAATGGCAGAAAAATGTACAAAGATGGAAGTTCTATGCCTGGGTAAAGAAGTGATAGAAACAAATACTGTAGGTTATTTGTGCAGCTTTCTCTAAACTACATTTTGCATCATGTTGGAGGTTACAATTTGGTGCCAAGGAGGCAAGTTCCAATTTTCCATAGAGTTATAATTTCAACATACAATGGTTTCAACATACAATGGTCGTCTTGGAATGAATTATTATTTTATGTTTCAGAAACCACTGTAAGGTGTTATTGGGAACTCCACTGCTTAGTCTATGCATAAATGGGAATTGCAGCCAGTTCCAGTCAAGTTCAAAACAATATATTGTCACAACCCCCTCAAGTAACTTAAACGTTACACAAAAAATTACAATTAAGTTAGCTTAGAAATTAAGTTAGCTAAGAAAAGGTAGAAAAACTAGTCCCTTTACCCTAAAATTATTTACATTTACAAAAAGTACAATTTCAAGTCCTATCATTATGTATAAAGATCAGATAACTTTGAAGATCTGCCATAAAGAAAATTGATTTAGTCACTTATACTTAACAATGCTTGCATATCCACCTTTGTAACATGCTTACTACCAGGAATCCTTACCTTTGATAGACATCCCTCTATTAAGGGATTTTTGTTTATGCCACTTTAATTTTCTCTTCCCCACCTTCCAAGATTCATAACTTCTCTATGTTTAAATCTACGTAGACCCATAAAGGCCTATTATTTTTTGTTTTGATGGTACTATTGACCCTACATATAATGTACTTTGAAACATAAAAAATTCTTTGTGGGGTGGAATGTGAAAAAAATGCAATTGCGCCGTTTCTGCGCAGTTTTATTTTTATGGAGTTGACTGTGCGGTATAAATGACATGTTATCTTTACTCTGAGTGTTGGTATGACTGTGATGATACCACATTTTTAGAATTTTCATTATGTTTTAGTACTTTTAAAAAATGTAAATCTATCAGTGGGTACAGATGAACACTGGAGATTGGCACTGCTTACACAATTCAGGGACTGGGATGGTGATATAGGATCACAATATTGGGTAACTGGGTTGGTTATATGGAACATTGGGGTACTTGTAACAGGTTGACTGTCACTGTGGAAAACTCAGTGACAGGGGCTAAATACACTTTCAAGAGAACTGTCTTTTTTCCATACAATCAGTAAGAACTTCTGGTCACAGAGTGGGAGGCACAGCAGACATCATTGTACATATTCGTCATTTTACGTTAGGGGGGTAAAGGAATATTATATTGAGAAGGATATTGTAAGGGTTTTCTTATTATATAGAGTACCACATTATAAGGGTTATTTAGTATTAGAATTTGGATATGAGTTTCAGTAAGGGAACACTAATCAACAGCAGTCGATTTTATATTACTTTTCTCATGTTATAGTAAAAACGTATGATATACTACTACAGAATACTGTCTGAATTCCAATATATCCCAATATAATCTTTCTATAAAGCATAGGCAACCCCTGGCTCCCCATCTATGATTCACCAGTAAGAGCGATTCATAACTAGTTCTAAAGTGATTACAGAAACAATTTATCAGAAGGTTTATGTGTACAAACTGAACAACATAATAATTCATTTCATATAGGCTTGCTCTCTAGAGAACATAATATAGCACAAAGGGAAAGAAATATACGGCTTTGAAAATTCAGAGCTTCAGAATATAAACTAAAAAGAAATAATCCAATCCAAACAACCCGTATGTCAAGTAAGAAAGGTATTGAAAATCTCAATTCAATTACATTAGATTCTAGATCCTTATTATCTTCAGCTTATTGTATGTAGTGTCTGACAAGGATGTTACTGAACCCTTTACATTGCCCGTATGTTTCATATATCCACAGTCATTTATTAAACTAAGAAAAAAAATGTTAAGTGGGTTTTTCAAATTTTGGGAAAATGTCCTTTTTTTTTTCCAGAAACTTTTGTTTATAGACAGTGTTTAGTATCGCAAGTCAGATCCATTTACTTGAATGAGCTAGAATACCAGCCAGGATAATAGGCTCAACTGGATGGATAAATGTCTTTTGTCAGCCATACATACTTACTATGTAATCTTGTGCTGTTTCTGGTAAAAAAAAGCAGACTTTTTTCTAATCAAGAACAACCCCTTTAAAGAGGTTTTACCATGAACAAATATTGACTGCATAGGTTGTTTGCAGCCAGCTATGAGCTGATCGTGCATGAGAGTGACAAGAAACGCTTGCAGCCGTCCTCCCCTTTCAATTCTATGGGCGTTCCGAGTCTAGCCAAGATGGGAGTGACTCAATAGGGCCCTTTTAGGTTGTCACGGATATCTGGAGCTATGCTGACTTCAGTTCATTCCACAGCTGTGATCAAGAGTGGTGATGAGCGATTGTGTCAACTATCGTCATCGGATCGATAGTCGATATCTGCAAATATCATGCCGATATCCGATAGTCGATAATAGATTATCGCCGATGACCATTAAAGTCTATGGGAGAGGAACACCTTCATTCTTACACCCAAACACGGCTGGAGAAGCTGGAATTAACATCCACAACAGGAAACTGGATACGTGCTACATCTTAGACAACACACTTAGGTTATAAAAGTCACAGAAAAAAAGTCACTGACCATTCACTATCCCTGTCTTGTACCACAGCATGACCCTTAAACCTGCATGACCCACAAATTAAAAAGTGCCAGAAGGCAGTATGATTTGAACCATCATTTTACTTGAACTGGACATTGACTATCCCTGTCCTGGGACGCAGCATGAGCCCCAAACCTATCTGAACCCCAGATTAAAAACTGACGGAAAAAGGAGTCTTTCAACCACCATTTTTAGGATGGAATCCCACAACGTCTTTGTTTCTCTTTTTTTTTAATTGTATTAAATGGGTTGTCTTACTACAGGGATTGCTAGCTATATTAAAGATCTTGCAAAACAAGTCATTTTGAATATGTGTCTTTTTAACATTATCCTACCTATTCCTGTTTTTGACAGCACCATCACCCTTAAACCACTCTTGACAATTGTGAAGAACAAATGTCTGTTAGAAATCACATTTTTTAGAATAGGACCTATAGTATAGCTGCATTTCACAGCAACATGCCCCCCAAAATTCAAAACATGATCCTTGAGCCACTCTTGACAATTGTGAAGAACAAATGTCTGTTAGAAACCACATTTTTTAGGATAGGACCTGTAGTATTGCTGCATTTCACAGCAGCATGACCCAAAAAATTATAAAAATGACTTAAACACCACTGTTAAAAATTGTGAGGGAGAAATGCCACTTAGAAGCAACTTTTCTGCTCCAAAGGACTATGATTATAGCTGTATCTCACAGCACCATGACCCCAAAAACCATTGAAAATTGTTTAAAAAAATTCTAAAAGATGAAGTGAGTAAATGGAATATGTTTTTTTTCATGTAACCTTGGTGTCTTTTACAGTCTCCTCCCCGCAAAACCAGCAAAATTAATTTTTGGGAACTGAGAATAAAAATTGCAGTAAGAATGATCATTTTAAAAAAAAAAGTTTTCAAGAGGACCATTTCTTTTGGAAGAGGAATTTTAAAGAAGACCGGAACTAATCGGTGACCTTGGCAATTTGGGGCCACAACTTATCAGAGATCCATGCCTGTTTCATCTTGAAGAAAGTCAAACGATCCACATTACCTGTGGAAAGCCGATGTGTTTATCTTTTATGACTCCCCCAGTTTTCCTGAAGGTCCCCTCAGATATGACGCTGGCTGCTGGGCGGACAAACCTCTATGGCATGTGATCGGCCCCAGGCAATTCACCCAAATTTTAATAACCAAGAACCCCCCCCCCAAATTTGGCCGTTCCCAGAACAATCCAAAAACATCGGGTTGGACTCAGATAGTCGTGCACCATGATTTTTAAAAGCTGGTCTCGGTGTGTTGGATTTTGCCCCCCTGCATTACTGCGTTTGGGAGGTGGTAAAAATGATTGCCGGGAGGTAACCCTTTTGGCTTTTCTCCCCAAAAATGCCTGCTGCTGTGCCCTACGGCTACTTGGCACTCTACTGCTATCACGTTTGCGACGTTGTTACTTTTAAATTTTTTTCCCGGGTTTCCTAATAAAAGTACAAGATGGGTTTTGGGAACAAAAAGGGGGCTGCGCCCAAAGTGAAAAACACCAAAATTAAAATTGTACGGGTAAAAAAAATTTTTTGTTTTTTAAACCTTTAAAAATTTACCCTGTAATTATTTGGGAAAAATTTCTGTTTTCCTAATAAAAGTACAAGGGGGTTCTTTGTTGGGGTTGAGCGATTGGGGGGGGTACCCGAGATCGATCGATAGTCGATACCCCCGGCCCGCTATGGGATAAGGTTTTTCGTTAGTGAGCATCGATTATGACCCGATTACCTTTAAAAGTTATGGGAAAAGCAAAAACCCCTTCATTATTACACCCTAAAAAAGGGGCTGGAGAAAGCTAAAATTTAAACACCCCCACAACAGTAAAATGGTTACGCCCCTACATCTTAGGGCAAACACTTAGGTTATAAAAAGTAACAAAAAAAAAAGTACAGCCCTTTTTTTTAATATCCCTGTCTTGTACCAAAAGCATGACCCTTAAACCTCCCTTCACCCACAAATTAAAAAGTGCAAAAAGGAAAGTATGATTTAAAACCTTATGTTACTTGAACTGGACTTTGGGTTAAAATTCCCTGTCCGGGAAAACGCAGCATGAGCCCAAAACCTCCCAGGGACCCCCACTTTTAAAAGTCCCGGGAAAAAAAGGAGTCTTTCAACCCCCATTTTAGTTTCCCCTGGCTTTTGACTTTTCCCTTTTCCGGGGGCCAACGCTTGAGCCCCCCAAACCCTGCAGGGCCCCCAAAATTTTTAAAAAGTGCCGGGAAAAAGGAAATTTCTTTAAAACCCCAAATTTTTGTTAAACTTGGACTTTGGACAAATCCCCTGTCCTGGGCCCCCAGCTTGAGCCCAAAACCTAAATGACCCCCAAAATTTAAAAAGTGCCGGAAAAGGAGTCTTTAAACCCCCTTTTTTGTTGAATGGAAAATTGGCCCTAAAACCTGCCCCTGGGCCAAGCATGAGCCCCAAAAACCTGAAAGACCCCCACTTTTAAAAAAAGTGGGGAAAAAAGGAGTTTTAAAACCCCCAAATTTTTAGTTTCCCCTGGACATTGCTTACCTGCCGGGGGCCAAAAGCTTTAAACCCCCCAAACCCGGGCTTTGGACCCCCACATTTAAAAAGTGCCGGAAAAAGGAGTTTTCAACCCCCATTTTATTTTTGAAATGGACATTGGACTTTACTGCCCGGGGCCACAGATGACCCCCAAAAACCTGCATGACCCCCAAATTTAAAAAGTGCCGGAAAAAAGGGTTTTTAATCCCCATTTTATTTCACTGGACTTTGGGAAATATCCCTGCCCGGGGCCACGGGCTTGGGGCCCCAAACCTGCATAAACCCCACTTTTAAAAAAGTCCCGGGGAAAAAAAGGATTTTTTTCAAAACCCATTTTGTTTCAAGGGGACATTGTTTTATACCTTTTCTGGGCCCCCGGCTTTGGCCCCCAAAACCTGCATGACCCCACATTTAAAAAGTCCCGGAAAAAAAGGGTTTTTTAAAAACCCCATTTTAGTTAAACCCTGGGACATTGATAAAACCTGCCCGGGGGCCACGGGATGACCCCCAAAACCTGAGGGCCCCCCAATTTTAAAAAGTCCCGGGAAAAAAAGGCGGTTTTTCAAAAAAAATTTTAGTTAAAAGGGAAACATTGACTATCCCTGTCGGGGGCCACAGTGGGGCCCCCAACCTGAAAGGGACCCCCACTTTTAAAAAAGTCCCGGGAAAAAAAGGGAGTCTTTAAAACCACCTTTTTTGTTTCATGGACTTTGATTTTTACCTGCCCTGGGCCCCGGATGACCCCCAAAACCTGCATGACCCCCAATTTAAAAAGTCCCGGGAAAAAAAAGGAGTTTTCAACCCCCAAATTTTAGTTGAATGGGACATTGACTTTTCCTGCCCTGGGCCACAGAGAGCCCCAAACCTGCATGCCCCCCACTTTAAAAAAAAAGTGCAAAAAAAAAAAAAAAGGGGGTCTTTAAAACCACCTTTTTAAAGTTTACTGGACATTGACTATCCCTTGCCCGGGGCCGCATTGACCCGGGGCCCGGAGTTACAGTGGGTGGGGTGTAAAGCCAGGCGGGGCCTCGTCATCAAATTAAAAACGCGGGTTTTAAAAAATGCCTTGTGACGCAGAACGAAACTGCTGTTTGAAGCAGAGGCGGAAGGGGAAAGTGTGAAAAAACTCCATTTTCCCTTTCTTGTACACAGAAAAATACCGGGGTTGCGTTTTGCCCCCCCCTTTTGAGTGTGGCCAATTGAGCTTCACTTGGAAATACTGGGGGGTTAACGCTTCCTGTTACCCCCCAGGTGCCCCCTTTATCTTGGCTTTCTTTTTTCTTTTTACTCAACTTTTGGCTGGGGAAAATGGTTTGGTCTTTGTTTTTCTGGGGGGTGTAATACTAAAGTTTTTCTAAATAACCTACATTTTGGGTCAAATTTTTCCCTGTCCCTCCCTTGTACAATTCAGGGGAAATTTTTTTTAACAGCTATTTTTTTACATGAAGTTTTTTGTATTTAATTCTTTGAAAAAAACATTTTTTTTAAAAAAGGATGGAATCCCCCCCAAAGTCTTTGGGTTTTTCTTTTTTTTATTTTTTTAAATGGGGTTTTCTCAATACAGGGATTGATAGTATGTTTAAAAATCTTGCAAAAAAAGTCATTTTTCAATATGTGCCTTAACAGGGTTTCCTACCCATTTTTGTTTTTGACGCCATTCACCCTTGGCCAATCTTGACAATTTGCAGGGAAACCCAAAGTCTGTTAGAAACAAATTTTTTAGAATTTTGGACCTGTAGGGTTTGCTTTCTTTTAACAGCAAAAAGCCCCCCAAAAAATTTAAAGCATGAACCCCTTGAAACCCCTTTGGTTAATTTGAAGAACAAATGTCTGTTAGAAACAACATTTTTTAGAATAGGAACCCGGGAGTATTTGCTGCATTTTCCAGAAAAAAGCCCCCCAAAAAATTCCCAAAACCCTGGAAACCCTTTAGCCCCCTTTGGTCCCAATTTTTGAAAAACAAAGTCGTTAGAAAAAAACATTTTTTTTGAAAAAAGGACCCGTAGTATTTGGGTGATGTCCCCGCAAAAAAGCCCCCCAAAAATTTCATAAGGGATGGCCCCTTTAGACACTTTGGGGCCCAATTGGGGAAGAAAAATGTTTGTTAGAAACAACATTTTTTTTAAAGGATCTTTTAGTATTGGGGTGCATTTCAAAGCAGCAAGGGCCCAAAAAAATTTTAAAAATGACTTCTTTAGCCACTGTTTTAAAAAATTTTGAGGGAGAAATTCCACTTGAAGGCCCCATTTCTAAATTCCCAAAAAAACCTTTAATTTTAGCTGTATCCCCCACAGCAAAATTTACCCCAAAAAAATTATAAATATGACTTCTCAGCCCCTATTAAAAAAATTTTGAGGGAGGAAATGCCCCTTAGAAATAAATTTCTGTTTTAAAAGGCCATGTTTATTGCTGTTTTCTCACAAACAACTTTACCTCAAAACCAATTTTACAAAGCGAAAAATTTTAAGATAAAGTGAGGGAAATTTGGGAAAAAGGTGTTTTCATGGAAACCCCTTTTGTCTTTTACAGTCTTTTCACAGCCCAAAAACCCTTTAAAAATGAAAATGTTGGGGGAAAAAGGAATAAAAAAATTCAGTAAAAAATTTATCAAATTTTTTTAAAAAAAAAAATTTTTAAGGGCCATTTTTGTTTTTTAAAGGAATGTGAAGTAGAAACCCGGCCCAACCTTTAAAAGGTCCTGGCAATTGGGGGCCCCAAAAATCATCCGAGATCCATGCCTGATTTATCTTTTATTAAAGTCAAACGATCCCACCCTTAAACTTGGGAAATTCCGGATGCGTTTGTCTGTAATGGGCTCCTCCCGACTGTGATGAAGGCCCGCCAAAATTTTTTCCCCTGGCTGTGGGCAGGAAAAAAAACCCCTATGGGGGTGGAAAAGCCAGCTCGGGCCCTTCCCCCCCAAAATTTTTGGGTACCCCAAGGGCTATTGGGTCGGAACACATGGGAAAAAAAAATCGGCTGTTGAGGACGCAGATTGTGTTTCCCAAAGATCTTAAGCTTTTTCTCTGTGTGTTTTGGTTTTGTGCCCCCCCCATTGCATTTCGTTGGGGGAGGTGGTAAAACCCAAAAATTGCCCGAGGTCAACCCTTAGGTTCCCGCCAACCCTTTGCCCCGCCCTGGGCCCCTACGCCTACCCTTTGGGACTCTACTTTCTGTCACCCTCGTATGTTGGGTTTCCCCCGTGGACTTTTTGGGGGAAGTGAAGGCGAAAAAAGATTCTCCGTTGATCAATAAACAAGGTCTCCATTTCCTGGGATTTTTAAACTCTATTTGGGGGGTGGAAAAAAAGTGTTTATTTTTTTTTTTGTTCCGGGGGGTCCCGGGGGGGTGGCCAAAAAGTAACTGTTGTTCATTTTGAGGGGGCCCTTTAAAACGAGGATCATGTTTGGGGGAAAAAGGAGCATCCAAGCACCCCATGTGAGAGCTTTTCCGGGGCACAGTTTTAGGACCCAAAGCGCTTTAAATTTTAGATGACACGTGGCTGGCCCGGGAGGGACGGGCTTTTTTTGGCAAAGAAATGCCCTGCTCGGCCTTTTTGGTATTGGGGGCAGGGGGGCCATGACGTGGCGGAAAAAATTGTTTTCCACCCCGACGGAAAAAGGGAACATTTCCAAGGGCCAAAAACCCGGGAAAAGCCCACATTAAAAGGTTTTGGGCCCTTTTGGGAAAGGTTTTGGGGGTTAAAAATGTTTCTTCTGTTCCCCCAAATGGAAAACCCGAAGGCTGGCTGTAGATGGCCGCCCGTAGGCGTGCAGGGCCCTCAAAAAATGGCGGGAAGGGGGAAGGGGGAGGATGGGTTTTCTGGTGGGTGGTGGCCCCCCGGGCGGGGTGGAGGCTGAAAAGGGAGGTGATAACCCCCCCCCGAATCCGACTTGAGAACAAAGGGCAGCGGGGGGGATTGCTTGGTGGTGGCGGAGGGGAGGAGGCGGAGACAGAGGGGTGTGAATTGGGTTTGGAGGCCCCGGGGTTCGGGGTTTCCCCCCCGGCCTTTTTTTTGGGCCCAAGTGTTCCCTCCATTTTAATTCTTTTTTGCATTCGTTTCCTTGTTTAATAAGAAGGGTTTGGGGGTTTGGGTTTAACCCCCCTTAAGGTTTCTTTTCCTTTTTTACTTATGCGTTTTTTTAAAAAGGGGGGGCATTTGGGCATCGCTGGGTGAAAACAAAGGGGTTGCTCAATAAAAAGGCCCCGGGGTTGGAGGTCCTGGACCCTTTTTTTCGGCGAAAAAGCGGGGAGGGGGTTTTTTTCCGTGACCGTGGCTGGCGGAAATCTTTTAAGCGGACCATTTGCAACCGCCCACCTCCCTTTTTTGTGGCGGGACTTCCCCTATTGGGCACCCCCCCCATTCTTCCTCCTTGTACCTGATGAAAACCTCGCCCCAAACAAATTTTCGGGAAAAGGGAAACCCGGATGGATCCCGCAAAGGGCGTCATTTTCCTTCATCATCAAAACAGGTGACTTGGTCGTCCGACTTTTTGATCCCCGAAGTGCGGGTACAAGCAAGGGGCACTGCAAGGGGTTGCCCCCCCGAGGGGTTTTTGCCAAGTTTTTACCCGGGTTCCTTTCACCCCAAAAGGTGGCATCCCGTAAAAATGGGAGTCAGAGAGATTTAAAATTTTTTCCTTTTCTTGATCTTTTTAAAAATGCCTTCTGACCCCAAAACGAATTTTTTTTTTTCCCAAAAAGGTCCCTTTGGGCCCAAAAAGGAATTACCCCCACCGGGGTGGGTACCGGGGTTTGAAATTTGGGTGGGCCCTTTATGGTTTTGGGCGGATGCTTTTGATTGCTGAGACGACCCTTTTTTGGGGCCGTGGGCTGGGAGGACGAGGAGGTAAGACTGGGTAGATTGGGAGGTTGCATTAACCATGAAGGACAGATTGGGGACGATGTTTGTTAATTTGTTTTTAAAAGGGCCCTGACCCGCGATGAAAGGCCCCGGTTTGGGCCTGCAAAATGCGATCGTGGCAAGCCGGGGGTTTTTGCCAGCATTTGGGAAAGGGGCACCTTCTCTCGGTCCTCTACCCCCCAAGTTGGTACCCCCCTCTTTGTGCTTTCCACCCGCATTTCGCCCCTTTTCCAGAAATTTTATAAAAATTTTGGGGAAAAGGGATGGGAAAAGTTTTTGGAAAATTTTTATTTAAAAAGGGCGGAAAATCACAGCTATTCTCAAAAACCTCTAAAACAAAACAAAAATTTTGGGGTTTAAATTTAAAAAGAAGGTGTCTATTTAAAAAAATTGGGTGGGCAAAAGTCTCCAAAAAAAAACGATCTGTTATGTTTTGGTATAATAAATGGTATTTTTTTTCACCCTTTCAATTTAAATGTGGTTTAATATAGAATTGCTGTTTTAAGTTTTCGTAGAGCTGGTTTTAAAGAACCGTAATGGGTGGCAAAAGTCAAAAAAAAAGTAACTGTTATGGGGGTTTGTTTTAATACACGGTAATTTTTTTTCCCTTTTTAATTCACCTGTGGTGAATATAGAATTGCTGTTTTTAAGGGTTTACGTATAAAGCTTTCGTTTAATTTTAAAAAGTACGGGTGGGGCAAAAATTTTAAAAACAGTAACTGTTATGTTTTGTTTTTTTCCCCGGTATTTTTTGCACCCTTCAATTCACCCGTGGGGAATATAGAAATTTTTGTTTAAGATTTTCGTTTGATGCTGGTCAAAGAACAGTTTCTGGGGGGGTGGCAAAAGTCAAAAAACACGTTTTGTTTTGTTTTGAAAATTTAAAAAAATGTTTTTTTGCACCCCTTTTAATTTACCTGTTTGGGGAATTTTAGAATTTTCTTTTTTTAAGATTTACCCTAGTTTCTGGTCAATTTTAACAAGTAAAGGGTGCGCAAAAGTTTTAAAAAAAAAAAACGTATTGTTTGTTTTCGTATTAAAACACGGGGATTTTTTTTCACCCTTTTAATTCCCCCTGGGTGAATTTTAGAAATTGGGTGTTTTAAGATTTAGTAGATGTGCGTCAATGGGAAAAGTACTGGGGGCGCAAATAGTCAAAAAAACACGTATTGTTTTGGGTTTTTATAATACCGGTTAAATTTTTTTCACCTTTTTAATTTAAACCCTTTTGGGGGGTTTTAGAATTGCTTTTTTTAAGATTTAAAGAGGGTGCTGCGTAAAAGAAACCCGGGGGGGGTGGCCAAAAACAAAAAACACGTAACTGTTATGTTTTGATATAAAAAAAAGGTATTTTTTGCAAAACCTTTTAAATTCACCTTTTGGTTTAAAAATTGAATTGCTGTTTTTAAAATTTTTGTAGATCTTGGGTCAATGAACATTTCTGGGGGCGCAAAAAATTTAAAAAAAAAAAGTTTTAAATGTTATGTTTTGTTTTAAAAAAACGGTTTTTTTTTGCACCCCTTTTAATTCAAATGTGGTGGGAAAATTTGAAATTTTGGGGTTTTTTTATTTTGAAAATGCTGGTTCAATGAACCCGTATGGGTGCGCAAAAGTCAAAAAAAACGTTAAATGTTTTGTTTTGTTTTTTTAAACTGTATTTTTTGGGGCCCCTTTTATTTTCATTTTGGGGGAATATTAGAATTGTGTTTTTAAAGGGTTTTTGTAGATGCTGCGTTTTTTGAAATACTGTAAGGGGGCGCAAAAAATCTAAAAACAGTAACTGTTATGTTTTGATTTAATGAAAAAATGTATTTTTTTACCTTTCAAAATTTACCCTGTGGTTTAATTTTAGAATTGTGTTTTAAGATTTTCGTAGGGTGCTGCGTCAATGAACAGGGAAAGGGTGGCAAAAGTCAAAAAACCCCGTTTAACGTTATTTTTTTGAGATAATTTAAAAGGTTTTTTTGCACCTTTCAATTCACCCGTGGTGAATTTAAAAGATTTGCGGGTTTTTAAAAATTTAGTGATTTCTGCGTCAATAAAAAAGTACTGGGTGCGCTAAAGTCAAAAAAAACGTAAAATGTTATGGGTTTTTTTATTAAAAAAAATGTATTTTTTGCACCTTTCCCAAATTTACCCGTGGTGAAAAATAGAATTGTGTTTTTAAAATTTAAATAGATGCTGCGGGGCAAATGAAACAAATACGGGGGGCTCAAAAGTCAAAAAAAAACGTTTTGTTTTTGGGTTTTGTTTTTAAAAAACCAGGTGGGTTTTTTTCACCCTTTTAATTCACCTGTGGTTTAAAATAGAATTGCTGTTTTAAAGGGTTTACGTAGGGTGCTGCGTCAAAAGAACAGCACGGGTGCGCAAAAATCAAAAAACTAAAAGTAACTGTTTATGTTTTCGTACGGGTAACCCGGGATTTTTTGGGAACCCAAAAAAATGTGCGAGTGCCCGACTACCCAAAATTGCTGGATTGTAATTTAAGTGCAAAGGGGAAATTTTAAAAGTCAAGGTGTAAAAGGGTAAAAATTTAACACCCCATTTTGAAAAGTATATTTATATAAAAAATGGAGTTTTGGCCCGCTTAAAAAAAGGGGACCTGCAGTTACCCAGAAAAAGATGTTTATCCAATATAAGTTTCAGACCCGCCCAATATCCAGGGGAAATTTAAAAATAAACAAAAATTTTAATAATAAAGTTTTTCCATCCAAAATATTACAATTTAAATTTGGTGAAAATTTATTTCCAATTTTTCTTTTTTTAGATTGAGTTGTTGTGTTCGCCCGGGGGGGCCCCCCCCCCGCTCCCTCCGCCGTGACTTTACCCCGGTAGATGCTGCTTTAAAATTCTCTAGCTAACTACATAAATCTTCAAATCTCTAATATAACTAAATTGGAAGGATCACAGCTAATACCAGAGGTTTCTCTGTGCAGAAATAGACTAATTTCGCTGAGCTGTGTGGCCACAGGCAGAGCGCCGCCCTTTCCCTATGAGACGCTGAGAGACACTGAGGCTGAAACAGGAAACGCTGTTCTATGTAAAACCCGAGGTCAGTGATTTTTCCAGCCAATCGCAACCATACACATCCCAGTCATGAGTCGCAAAACACATCTCACCCTGTCTATTCTATAATCTGATTTGCTGGCCGCCAAAATTACAGGAAGCGCCGAAAAAGGCGCGATCTTAATAGATGATGCTCAGATTTTAACCTTAATTATCGCATGATCTGGAAAATTCGATCACCATAAAAACCTTGCCGATTTCAACTTTGTCGATAAAAATCGCTCAACACTAGTCTTTGTATAAAACTGGGCTGCACAAAATAAAAGGCACTATTTCACCTCAGGTGTGCTGGCCAAAAGCTGGTAAAAAAAAGCCATTTCAATGCAGGTTCAAATCAGTCTGGGCTGCACAATATACACTCTCCTTTCAAAAGCCTGCCTGCCTTTCTTTCTGTGTTCGCCTGTAACCCCCCTTCTCCCCTCTCCACCCCCCACCCTCCCCGCGGCTGTACAGCGCTAGATGCTTTTTTTCCCCCAGGAAACTTTAATCCCAAATCGGGAAAAAGGGCCATTTAACCATAGCCCTCATTTGGAACCATGGTTACCAATTTTGCGGGGTTTTTCTTTCCCCGCCCTTTTGGGGCAGTGAAATTTAAGGGCGCTGAAAAAAATGCCCTGCAAAGACGCCGAGTGAACATACCTTAGGGCACAAAATAGGAAGTATGGATTGTAAGGGTATGTTCAAAATTGGCAAATTTTCGGCACAATTTTTGGGGGCATATTTGCGCAAAAAATATGAAGAAATCCCCCCAAATTTAAATTAGGGTTAACCACAGTTCTAAAATAGAGAACTAATGGATTATGCCTCCCTCGCTCAGGAAGATAAGGGGGCCATTTTTAAATTATTTGGCGGCAAATGCGTGCCGCAGAAAAGGGCATGTAAATTTGGCCCCCGAAAGTCTCCTGCCACCCCTCCCCCCGGGGCCGCGGGCCCCACGCGACTCCCAAAAATCCCCCGGGCGTAATTGGGGCCCCAAACTGTACGCCCCAAAATTTTCCGCTGGTGAAACAAAGCCTAAAGATAGGCAGAATGCTGGAAAAGTCATGAGCCAGATACTTAGACAGCAAACTTTGCAACAATGGACTGTAGCTGTAAATCTTTCAATTTCTCAATCTTTCGATAGTGAAAATGATTAAAAATGTCTACAATCAGAGAAGACATCACTTGTGAGTTATTGGCTTATGTGGTGATTAAGCTACTGCTCTACATTTTTGATTATTTTCATAGTTTTCCCTTTCCCGCCAGCTTTTTCTGCAGATTTAAAGTAAATTTTGTAGCATTTTAACATAGACAGTTTCCCCCCTAAGTGGGAACAGTTCCCCAAAAAAATTTAACCCCCTTAAGGCCCAAAAAACGAAAGATTTACGTCAAAAGGGCCCCCTAAAGGATTTTTGCAGAGGGTTTCGCTCCGCGATCCCCAGGGCCCCGGGGCCGCCGGGTGTTAGCGGCTGATCGCAACCCAAACCCCCCCCCCCTGCCGGGGTTACAAGCGGGGCAGCGTCGCCCCCCCCTTTTCTTTTTAAAACCCCCTTAAACCCGGGCGCAAAATGGCCAATGGCCTCAAAAATGAATGAAGTTTGGGTTTTGCGGGGGCGCCCCGGGATCTTCAGGGTGACACCCATCCCCGCAGATAACGCAGTGACCCGACGCCTTGGGACATGGAAAGCGGGGAAGCCTTGTAAAAGGCTCGCTTTTCACCCCCCAGGGTTCCGTTTGCCCAAATTCCCCCCCGCAGGCGGGAAGGGGGGAAACCGCCATTTTTGGAAACAGTCAAATTTGCATTTTCTATGCAATGCATTAAAATTTGTTTTAAACGATCGCCGGCCCAGAAAGGGGTCAAGCCCATGGGGGGATTAAAGGGGTAAATTAAAAAAAAAAAAAAAAAAAGAAAAAGTTTTAAAAGTACAAAAAAAATTTAATTAAAAGTTTCAAATCCCCCCACCTTTCCCCATTTTACAATAAAAACAATAAAATAAAAAGTTACACATTTTTGGTATCCCCGCGCCGAAAAATTTCTGATCTAAAAAAAATATAACTTTTTTTTATCCCAAAAACGCCTAAAACACCGAGAAAAAAAAAAAAAATAAATTTAAAAAAAAAGTACTTAAAAAGGAAATTTAAAAAGTAAATCAAAGAAACGCATCTTTCCCAACTCTGCAAAAAAAAGTACCCCTTAAAAACCGAAAAAAAAATGCCCCCCCCACTGCCATCCATAAATTGGGGTCCCCAAAAAAGTTTTTGGGCCCGCACAAAATGGCGCAGCCCCCAAATTTTAAAAAATAGGAGATTTTGGGAAATTTTTTTTACATTCCCAAAAACCCATAACAGAAACCCTACATTTTTGGGGTTTTTGCTGGATCGGGTAAAAACCCAAAAAAATACGGGATAAACACTTTATTTTTAAACTGAAGATTGGAACAAACATAAAAGCAAAACACCCGCAAACATGGCGAAAGAAAAGTTTTTTTCAAAATTTTGTCCCACGGGAATTTTTTTTGGCTTTTTTTCCCCCGGGATATTCATAGTAAATAATAACCCCATTAGAAAGTACTTTTGTATGCAAAAAAAAAGCCCCCCAATGAAATTTTGGAAGGGGTTGGGAAGGGAATAAAAAAAATTTATGGCCCCCCGGGAAGGGCGGGAGGGGAAAAACGAACTTGTCAACAAAAAAAAAAACCCCCGGGTTCCCTTAAGGTTTTAAAAAGGGCCAATTAAACACTTTGGGGATTCTAAATTTTCCAAAAATTTGCCGCAAAACACTGGCGAATAGACGTTACACCACATTTATTATTAGCTAGTTTTCAGGCACGTCCCACAAAAGGGGTGTGCCCTCAGTGAAAGGGTGTGGCTTTTCAGAAATGGGGTGGGGCTTAGTGAAAAATTTAAGCTTTTCTGCGGGTTTCTTTTTTATCAAAAGGTGCGGGTGCCCAAATTTATCTTGTTTAGAGTCCCCTTTAGGGCCAGTATATTTCACTAACAAAATTTAAGACAGAATTTCTGGTACCCCCTCTATTTTTTTTGGTTTGAGCTTCCTTTTATACATGTCATTTGGGCCTTTATGCACCTTGGTAGCTAATGTTCACCTCTTTAAAATCCATGGCAAGGCATCTATGTCCCCAGTTTCCCCCCCAATCGGTTTTAATTCGCAATAGTCCCCTTTGGGCCCCTTTGGGGTTAAAAACATTTAAAAAGGGGCACATAGACATTTCACAAAAAATAGGGCAAAAGAAATGATCGGGATTTGCGCCATTCTGGTAAAACCGGCGCCTCACCGATCCGAATCCCCTTTCGGACCCCCGGGGATGCAAGGGTTAGGCGAAACCCTTTTCCATTTTCCCGGGTTTGCCCCCAAACAAAAAAGGGGGGGCAATGGGCGCGGTTGCGCATTTTTGGGGGGGGAAAACGCGGCACATTTAAAAAACTCAGGGAAATGCCCCCTCGACAAAGGGGCGGCACTTTGGGCAGGCGCCGCCACCCTTCCCAAGGGCAGCCCTTAGTTAAAAAGCTGGTCAAAAATGAGCCGGATGAGGCGAAGGAAGCAGAACGAAACATGAGAGGAAACAATAGAAGATTGCAAAAGAAATCCATCCGGCTCTCAGCTCCGTGAGGCATAGATATTTCCAAAAATATTTTTTTTTTAAACGTTTTAAAAAAAATTTTTCGGGGAAAAAGAGCTAAAACCTTCTAAAAAGAAAACTAAATAAAATAAATTTAAAAAAAGAACGGCCCGCCCCAATCAGGCTTGGATTTTTAAAAACCCTGTGGGGAAAAACAGTAATTCAAATTCGGTAAGCCTTCCCCATTGGTCAACATAAAACCACCCCAATCAAAATAGGGGGCAAACGTGACCCATTATAACCTATGGGAGAAGTTTTTGACAGACAAAAGAAAAGGCGGGACAGTTCAAAAACAGAAAAAAAAGGGCCCGGGGAAAAGAGAAAAATTTGGGGTTAGCTAGCGGGGGCTTGGTATCCCGGCCAATCGGGAGTGAGAGCAAACTTTGCCCCAAATTGGTATTTCAATGGAGAGATCGGGAAAATTTAAAATTTCCCCGGCTCTCAGCGTCGTGCTGCAGGGAAAGTATGTTTAAAAAAATCTTTTTTATTAGGTGAAAAACTTTATCTAAAAAAAGAGCTAAAACCCTTCAAAAAGATAATCAATCAAATCCCTAAAAAACCCGCTTTTGTCGCCGAGACCGGGCACTCCCATCAGGAATTGAGATATTGTAAATTGCCGGAAATACAAAAATTTTTCCCTTCTGAAAAGCACTTCTCTTTGGCCCGGCAAAAACCAATCAATCAAAATTAGGAGCAAACAGTGAAATTTAGAAAAACCCATAAGAGCGTCCCCTTGCTCCCCAAATTGGCCCAAAAACCGGCTTTTTTTTAACTTAGCCATCACAAACAAAGCCCGCTCTGCATTTCTTTCCCCCTGGAAAATCTATGAGTTTAAGTATTTCCCCCCGCTGATTGACTAAGCAAGACGACCCCCTTTTTCCCCCCCAAACCCAATCACAGTACTAAAAATTTTTCCCCATAACAAAACCCACTTTTAGGGCCCCCCTTTATCGTCCCCTTTCCCCTGCTCCACTCAAAATAGAGGGACTACATATGGTGGAAACATATCTGCCCCCCTGGGCTCAACCAAAACAGCTCTTTTTTGCCTTTTTTAAAAAGTATTTTGGGGAAATGGGCCCCCCCTTTCATTTGATTGGTCAAAACTTTTCCATAAATTAAATGGGTTTACTGTCGCTCAAATTTCTGATTGGTTTTTTTTTGCCGACCAATGAGAATAGCTTACAGAATTTTAAAATTTCTGTAATTTTCCCCGGGAATTTCAATATCGCAATTCCTGATGTAGCGCCGGTCTCGGGACAAACGCTTGTTAGGGTTTGATTGATTTATGTTTAAAGAAGGGTTTTAGCTTTTTTTTCAGAAATGGTTTTTTAAAAACCCAATAAAAAAGATTTTTTTTTAAACCCTACTCCATCCCGCACCGGGGGCGGGAAAAACAGATTTTATTGCCCCGTTCTCTCCATTGACTACAATTAGAAAAAGAAACCGCGCTCTGATTGGGTGGGGTAGCCAAGCCCCCCTACTCAACCAATTAGCTCTTTTCTGCCTTTTTTTAAATGGGAATTTTTAACTGTCCCGCCTTTTCCCTTTTTTATTTTGGGCAAAACTTCTCCATAGGTTATAATTTCACTGTCGCTGCCTAATTTTTGATTGCCTGGTTTTTTGCCGACCAAATAAGTTTCTTACAGGGTTTTTAATTACTGTAATTTCCCCGGGAGTTTCTAATATCCCCAAAACCGATGTAGCCGGGGACGGGGACAAACGCGGTTTTTTATGGATTTTTTTTTATGTATGTTTAAAAGAAGGTTTTAGCTCTTTTTCAATAATGTTTTTTCACTTAATAAAAACGTTTTTTTTTTTTTCATACCCCATGCCCCACGGAGCGAGAGCCGAGATTTTATTCCCCCACTCTCCATAGACTACAAAAGGGACAAAGTTTGCTCGCCGCTCTGTTGGGGCCCAAAAAGCCAAACCCCCGTATTCAACCCTTTAAATCTTTTCTGCATTTTTACTGATTTTGAACTGTCCCCCGCCTTTTTATTTTATCTGTCCCAAAACTCCTCCATAGGTTATTTAAAGGGGCCCTGTCGCTCCTATTTTGATTGGCTTTTTTATGGGCCCACCAAGAAAAGCGCTTACAAATTTGAAATTTCTATAATTTTCCCGGGAATTTTCAATATCCAAAAATTTCCCGATATACGCCGTTAAATTTTTTTTTTTTGCCAGTGATTTTTTTTAATTTTTTAGAAGGTTTTTAGCTCTTTTTTAATAATGTTTTACACGTAATAAAAAAATTTTTTTTATTCATACTCCATGCCCTCACGGAGCCCGAGAGCTTTTAAAAATTTATTTCTTGAGCGATCTTATTTATTTTCTCTTTAATTTTAGATGATCCACTTTTTCACAACATTTATTTGCTTTTAGACAGCTTTGATTTTTCACTTTATTCATTCATTCATTCATTTGAAAGACAACTCTTTTTGCTCTTCACTAACATGTTTAATGATTTCTCGCTGTTACCCAGCCTGTTTCGAATCGGAATACATGTTAGGCGCAGTCCCGCACTGCGCCTAAGTCCCGCACTGCGCCTCACACACTAGCAAGGCACGGTGGACTTTACACCACATGTATGAGCGCAACTCGGGCGCCGACATATATGAGGCGCAACTTTCGCTTGAAATCGGGCGAAAACGTGCGCTCCGATGCGGCGAGATTCATACATGCCGCCCATAGTGCGCTATAAAAATGCACCAACATTTTGACGCAATTAGTGGCATAAAGTAAGCCAACTCATAGGAGGCAGGCCAAACATGCATCATATTTATCAACCTGATAAATGAGGTGCATTATAAGACTGTCTATGCAAAGTTTACACTGTCTAATTGGTATTATCATTTTTAAGACAGTATTGATAAAT
Source organism: Phyllomedusa bahiana (assembly GCA_025379985.1). NCBI lineage: Eukaryota > Metazoa > Chordata > Amphibia > Anura > Hylidae > Phyllomedusa > Phyllomedusa bahiana. The sequence goes on along the minus strand of JAODAL010046268.1, from coordinate 7,434 downwards.
CTGCCCCATTGAGGAGTGACATTTTCAATATCCTGCTCTGGATTTTTCTAAATTGTTTATCTTAAATCTGTATGCCTAAAAATCTGCATGCAAAAAGTCATTATGGGACATGTAAAGTGTACTGATTTGATGTAAATTTTTGGATAGAAAGCAGCAGGGTCGTGGTAGAAGATGAAAGACCGAGCAGAAGTAAGGCATCCAGCCAACAAATGTTGCCATTGCCAGAGACTATGAATACTCTTTATTAGATGGCACTGAAATTAGGTGAGATGACAGAAATATTCAGAGGACTTGTGGAGATTGTGTCTAAAGGGGTTGGAGCTGGTTTGGCAGTAAAAAAGGAACCTAACAAAATTAATGGATTTAAAATAGGTTAGGACAGGGATCGGAGTCTTAAGGATTATCTGCTCTTCACCATTAAACTTCATATAGACGGAAGGTATTTCACAGAGGAAATATTCGTGTTGCAACTGTGGAATAGTCATAGTTAACAATAGGTGGCGTAAAGATAGACTATAGATTTTTAGCACAGTACAAGCACAAGAGACAAAGATAACCACAACCTTGTGTGTCTCCCATCAAGGATAGGATGGCAGAATTCTAGCAACAAAGTTAACCAAGCACAAGGTCAGGACAGGTGGAAAGCAAAGTCAGAAGTCATGCAGAAGTTAAACCAGAAAAATGTAAAAGGATTGTGTCATCATAAAATTACCCATTTGTTAAATCATGTTTTTATTCACTCTAAATAGTAAAAAATCCTGAATTCACCAATCACCGGAGTGCTAACCCTTTAAATTTAACAGAGCTGGCACGCATGCGCCTTAGGGAGTGCGGACATGTGTGGCGGCAGGCAGAGACATCGGCAAGAGCATGGGCAGGTGGGTAGCTGCAGGATGGACTGGAGCAGTGAGTGCACCCGCGGCCCGACACGCGAGCCGTGGTGTCGCTCATCACCGGGACACGGATGTGTCTGCAATCCGGTGTGAGCGTCGAAGGAGTACCTGTGATAGTACCTCCCTGTCATTGGCCTCCCCCTCTTTCTGGCCTCGAGGTATCTCTGGAGTAACTTACAGTTCAGAATGGTGTCTTCTGGCTCTAGGACCTTTTTTCTGGTCCGAACCCCTTCCAGTCAATGAGGAAATGTCACTTTCCCCTAATCATCTTCATAGCCAGAATCTCCTTTCTAGTATAGGCGTTGGAACAGGAGAGGCGACCTTCCGAGAGAAACAATTCAGGACAAGTGGCTTCAGCAGGGAGACATGGAGGGAGTTCGGGACATGCATCATAGGTGGCAGACGGAACTTATAGGCCACTGGATTGATGCATGTAAATACCTGAAATGACCCTACTAAGCAAGGGCCCAGTTTGTAACTGGGGCTCTTGAGCCGAATATATCTGGCCGACAAATACACCTTGTCTCCAGGAGCAAAGATTGGTGAAGGTCTCCTCTTTTTGTCTGTTGGGGCCTTCATACTAACAGACACCCATTGCAGGGACTGGCGTGTCTGATCCCAGATGGTCGTTAGGTCTCACAACAGGTCCTCCATGGCAGAAAGCTCAGAAGACACAGAGAGAGGGCATGGTGGGCAGGGAAGCTGTCCATCAACAATATAGAAGGGAGAGACGCCGGCAGACTCCAAATCCAAAGAATTGTATGAGAACTCTGCCCATAGTAACAGGCTGGCCCAGTTGTATTGATGCAGTGAAATGAAATGGCACGAGTAGTTGAACAAAATCTGATTGACTGTCTCTACTTGTCCATTCGTCCTCGGATGGTAGGCCGAGGAAAAGTCCAAATTCACTTGTATCTGGGAGCAGATTGTGCACCAGAAACTCGAAACAAATTGGACCCCATGGTCCAAAACAATATGCTGAGGAAATCCATGCAGACAAAAGATGTTTTGTAAGAAGAGGCTGGCTATTAGTGGAGCAGAGGGTAGGCCCGGCAGAGGAACAAAGTGTGACATTTTAGAGAACTTGTCAGTGACCACCCAAACAACAGTAATACCGGAAGAGGGAGGAAGATCAATGATGAAGTCCATAGCCACGTCGGCCCATGGGCTATTGGGTAGTGGCTGTAGCAAACCTGCTGGCTTGAGACGAGGCAACTTTTTATGGGTGCAAGTAGTACAAGATTCAACAAACATTCTTAACTAGATCAGGCCACCAATAAAAATGATATTAGAGAACCCCAGGTTGTCTGGCAACTCAAGAGTAATGTCCCCATATTAGTCTCTTCTTCCGGAGCGCAGGGCGAACATACATCTTGCCCGGGGAACACAATGGAGGTCCACGGGAGCAGCAGAAATCAGACGTTCAGAGGAAATTTTGTGTCGAGGAGCTGATTCTTCCCCTATCATGTCAGAAGCACAGGAAAGGGTATCCACCTAGACATTCTTCTCCACAGGGCGAAAATGAATTAGGAAATCGAACCGGGAGAAGAAGAGGGACCACCAGGCTTGGTGCGGGTTTAGAGGTTGAGCTGTCTGGAGTTACAGGAGGTTTTTGTGGTCAGTGTAGATATTGACCAGATGACCAGCCCCTTCAACAAGATAACGCCATTCTTCCAAAGCCAGTTTTATGGCCAGTAATTCCCAGTCCCCAATGATGTAATTCTTCTCTGCGCAGGAAAGAATTTTAGAAGCCGCGTGTGAGGGTCTTGCCTTTGGGACCTTTTTGAGTAAGGACCGCCCTGCCCCTACTGAAGAGTTGTCGACGCTTAGAAAAATGGCTTCTCGGTATCTGGTCAGGAAAGCACTGATGCAGATGTAAATGCCGATTTCAGCCTAGAGAAGGCTTCTTCAGCCATTAGTGGTCATATCTTTGTGTTGCCATTCCTCTTGTTGAGTGCCACCACAGGGGTCACCACTGTCAAGAAGTGTGGCATAAATTGCCTATGATAGTTGGCGAAAGCCAGAAATCACTGTTTGGCCTGAAGGCCAACGGGCCACGGCCACTGCAGAACGGCAGACAATTTAGCGGGGTCTATCCATCTGCAGAACCTTGTCTGAGATGATATAGCTGAGAAACAGGAGGCTGTTTTGGTGGAAGAGGCATGTCTCTAGCTTGGCATGGAGGCGATTATTCCATAGACACCTCAGAACCTGACGCACCTGAACTTGGTGGGATTCTGGATTGAGTGAGAAAACTAGGATATTATCCAGGTAGAAAACATCATAGGTGTATAGAAGGTACCTGAATATGTCATTGATGAATTCTTGGAAGATCGCAGGTGCGTTACAGAGTCTAGAGGGCATAACCTGATACTCAAAGTGCCCATCATGAGTGTTGAAGACCGTTTTCCACTCATCCCCCTCACAGATTCAAATGAGGTTATAAGCTCCTCGCAGGTCCAGTATGGAAAAAATCTTGGCTTCATTGAGCCAGTCAAAGAGTTCAGTAATAACGGCAAAGGGTTCTTTACTTATTTTACTTCTCTACGAAAATTAATCCGGCACCGGCTGGAGAGGATGAATTACGAATGAACCCCTTCTGGACTTTTTCTTGGATGTAGGCCGACCTGGACGGAGTCTCTGGTACTGACAGTGGATAGATTCTGTCCTGGGTTGGACACATACCAGGCAGCAGGTCTATAGGGCAGTCATAAGGACGATTAAGGGGAAGCATGTCAGCTTGCTTCTAGGAGAAGACATCTGCAAAATCTTGTTATGGAGCGGGCAGACCCAACAAAGGCTTGGATGACGTTAACTGAGAGGTGGAGCGCACCAGGCGAGGTGCCACCATACACATGACTGCTTCCGTCTTCCAGTTGAGCATAGGCGTTGCAGCCACGGAAGATGCAGAACTGCTGAGCAAGAATGGGGTAGTACATAAACTGCAAGTCTCTCCTTGTGTAATGCTCTCACTTGAAGGGACAGGAGTTCAGTGCAGAATTGGACTGAGTCACTGAGGAGCTCCCCGCTGACTGAGGAGATGGCCAGAGGTTTTTCTAGGTGGACCGCTGGAGGTGGTGCTTAAACACCAGGGCAGCGTACATGATACAGAGTCCAGGAAAGCTGCAACTTGGAACCGGATTCCTGAATCAGTCACGATTTGTACTGGAATGGTCAAACGTGGAGAGGAATTGCTCACACCAAGAGACCACTCTTCCACATAGCCTAGGTGCATGCATTTCCCGTACTTGTGAATGGTGCGGAGAGCCCTTGCAGAAATTTTCAGGGGTGACACAGTAAAGGAATAGATTCTGTTCACACTGTTGGGACAGCTCTTGAAGAGTCAGGTGGGCTCTGTCCACTTGCATGGTTTCCTCAGTGGCCGACAGGGAGGATGGCAGTGGAGGCCTTTGAAGCAAGACGGGGTAGACAATGTGTCCTGGCCGGTTCGTGCTCTTGGCGGAGCTCCTCCTGTCTCTCCGAAAAGCATATGTCAATCTGAAAGGCCAGGTGGATAACGTCACTCAGGGAAGAAAGGAGGGCTTGGGCGGACAGGGCTTCCTCCATGTGGTTGGAGAGGTCCTTCTTGAATGGTCCTCATTGTGGTACTCAATGCCACATCGTTCAAGGACAATTCTGAAGCCAGGGTGCCAGGTAATTCTGAGGCCTGGTATTATACCTATCGGTAGGAAACTGGCTGGCTATCAGTTCCACCTGTAGGGAGCACTGGGTGATGAAACTCCTGCATGCCTTGGGGTCCCCATCAAACTTCATCAGCATTGACAGACATAGCCTAGGGCCGACGCACAACACAGGCGCCGATGATGCAGAGGTTGCTACGGTAGACAGCTGCGGCTGAGTGTTGAGGAGCTGCTGTTGTCTGCCATGATGCGACTGCTGGGCCATGATGGTGGTGAGGTCAGTGATGCTTAGTAGAGGCACCTTGGCAGGATCCATGGCCGGATCATACTGTAATGGCTATGGAGAAGTGGATCATCTGAACCACCGCAAGCGGTGGTATAAGATATACCAGGGAGCGAAATCTAAGTAGGTCCCAGTATTCATCAGAGCCCACTGAAAGGCAGGTTGGATTTTCTACAGCAGGAGTTCTACCAGGTCACTACACGTGAAGCAACTTGCTTGCTGTGGCCGCCGAGGTGCAGCATGATACAAAATGGTATGGCAAACTCAATAGGCAGGAAGGTCAGGAAAGGTGTCAGAGGGTCATGGTCAAGGGATGGAGGCAAGCGGTACGGTACACAGAAACGATAGCAAGGACTTAGGAAACACTTTCTCAGTAGGTTCAAGGGCACTAAAGATCCGGCTAGGGATTTAGGAGGGGCAGGGTTAAATAGGGTCAACGTCCGGTGATCACCAATCACTAGGGCACTAACCCTTTAAATTTAACAGAGCTGGCATGTGCGCACCCTAGGGAGCAGGGAAGCGTGCACTGGCAGGTAGAAAAATTGGCAGGTGGGTAGCTGCAGGACAGACCGGAGCAGTGAGTGCGTCCGCGGCTCGGCATGCGGGTCGCTATGCCACTCACCACCAGGAAATGGGTGTGCCCGAGACTTGGTGTGAAAGTCACAGAAGTACCAGTGATAAATTTATATTATTTAATTTTTTTTTTTTTTTTTAGGTTATATAAATTTATATTAATTTTATCTTACTGCTAAATTATTTAATTGTAAATAGTTTGATAATATTAGTTAGCATGCCTGAGTTATCAGGAATTCTCTATGGTTTCTTTTAGCGCACGAACCATTAAACTTAGGACTTGTCCCCACAGCACAGGTTTTCAGTTGGTTTTACAAATAGTTTTCGGATTTGAAAGCCGTCTGTAAACCGCCTGTCAACCTTTTACATTGACTTTAATAGAGAATCCGTGCAGCAGTCTCCACTGCATGGATTTACACCACCGGCGGTCCTAAAAACTTAGAACATGTTCATTCTTCTGCCCAGTTTGGGGCAGAACATGAACATGTGGGTGTGAAGGGGGGCGGCTTGAATCTGCAAACCAAGGACAAAAGCTGTCCCCATGCATGCCAAAAAAAAGACCAAATAGCGGTAGGGATTTCCCAATCGGTATTTGGTCTTTGCCGTGTAAACGCACCCTTAGGGTATGTTCACACGGCGTAATTGTGGCGTGTACAGTACGCATGGCAATACGCCGAGTGATTTGGGAGCTGCGCTGATCATTGCGTACTCCCGAATCGCCGCGAGTAATTGAAATGTCACTTGTCTCCCCGCGCATACAATGCGATCGTATTGTACGCGCGGGGGGACGAGGTGTAATCCATAGTTCTCTATGAGAGCTATGGATTACCGTAATTGTATATAATAATTAAGCGCAAATACATATATAAGCGCAAATACGTGGCGAAATGCTCGCCGAGTTCACGCCGTGTGAACATACCCATAGTGTTTACAGATGGCTTTCAAATCCGAAAACCGTCTGTAAAACTGACTGAAAACCTGTGCTGTGGGGACAAGCCCTTACGCAGCACATATAAGCTTTTCGCCAACATTACCCTGTAATTCATCTATGATGGCTCGATCAGTGTTTGTGACATTGTATCTTTAAACGACACTCAACATACAATGTCTCAGGAAAAACCATTATATGTTGAAAATATTGTATCCTTATGCCATTGTATCCTTATGGGCTTTCATGAGCTATAAGGCCATGTTCTCACGGCTTAATTGCGGGGCGCAATTACGTCCCGCAATTACGCCGTGTGGACGGGGCGGGAGCGGGGGACCGTCACCTCGCCGGCCCCATTGACTATCATTACTAGCGGCGGTAACGCTGCTAGTAAAAAGACCTTCACTTATCTCCCCCCACGGCGGATTCGCTGAGCAGGGAGAGGAGATGTATTCCATAATTCTCTATGAGAACTGTGGATTACCGTAAAGGCCGGGGCCGGATGCGGGGGCGCAGCCTTTAGAAAGGGAGGCCCTCATGACCCGGCGCGCCTGCAGTGGGCGTGAGGTCAGGGGAAGGAGTTACGCGCGCCGGCATGTGGGCGGGGCTGAATGCGAGGCGCCATCCGTGCCGTGCGCCGGCCGTTGCTAAGGGCGGAGCGAAGCGCGAGTCAGGGGAGGGGCCGGCATATAAGGCCAGTCCCGCCCTGCGTGCTGGCGGTTAGTGGGGAGCATTCAAATCTGTACCACCAACGCACTTCACTGAGGTAAATGGCCATGTTTAGGCTGTGGAGGAGCTGCCTGGCGCAGCTCAGGCAGGCGGCAGGGGAACGAGGCCCAGCCTGGCTTCATGACCAGGTACGGGCGCCACTGGGGGGGGAGTTTCGGTGCCCGTGGGTGCGGCTGCGGGCTACGCTGCCGCGCCGGGGGGGGGCCCTGGGCCGGGGGCGTCATCCGGGGGCCGGACACGCCCTCGGGAGCGCCTCAGCCCTGAGGTAACCCCACGGGTCCGCGCACGCCGTAGGAGCCCTCTCGGGACCCCCCCGGGCCGGACCGCGCGTTTACCGGGGGGGTCTCGGCGGCTGGCCCGGGGGAATCCAGTTAAACGGGGGGACCC
>JAODAL010046267.1:0-31103 GCA_025379985.1 Phyllomedusa bahiana | reverse complement strand
AGTGATTGGCATACCAGCTTTGCTGTTCATAGCTGAGCCTGTTAGAGGGACATTACTAACTGAATGTTTTAAACAGTAAGTCAAAGGTTACGGAGCTCTAAAGGATTAGAGTTTGTCAGTAAACAAGCTACTGTTTTACTTCCTAGGCACAGCAGGGGGTGAATGACATTATCATGGCTGGACAGGGCTGTTGGAGCAATAAGAGTGTACACAAGCAGAAGATAAAATCTCATTTAGCATTTAAAACAAAATCAGAAAAGCAATGTTTTTGATGATAGTCTTTATGTACCTTTGTAAATATTTAAAGCTAATCATTGTGGTGAGAAAACCCGTTTAAATTAGCAATTCATTTTGGCCATTACAGTTCTTGTTTATTTTTGAAAAATATAAAAATGTTGTGGACATTTGGAAAATTTAGAAATTTTGTCATATTCAAAATTTTAAAATGTCTGCATAAACAAAATAATACATAGGTAACATCTAACACATGTCTACTGCATGCTAAACCTATTTTTTAAATATCCTTTTTTTTTAGGATGTTTGGGGAATTTTAAATTTAGTAGCAAGTTTTCACATTTTCAAGAAAAATTACAACACAGATTTATTTTAGGGACCACTTCAGTTCTGATGTGTTTTTGAAAGGTATGTGTGTAAGAAACCCCATTAAATCCTCCCATTTAAAAAACTGCTCCCATCAAAATATTCCAAACAACACTAAATAAGTTAAAGCAAATTGGAGGAGGTGAAGTTTAAAAAAATTAATTTTTTTCCCAGATTTTCAATTTTGATAATTTCTTCACTTGAGCACAGTTAACATTTACAGAGGAATTCAAATCAATATTGATTCCCCTGACTCTGTCAGTTATAAAAGTATTTCAAAATTGGCCTTAGTGTGATATTTGACTTAACTTCACACCAAAGCAGGTTTGTAGACAAGCTAAGGTGATAAAACTTAATAACCCCTCTTAAAAGGATCTACTTCTGGTAACTACATCCCTTAAAGGAGTTGTTTCATCTTACTGTTTCATAGAGTCAGCAGCATCCTGTCACTTCCTGGTCAAGCTGTGGGTAATTAGCATAGGAGGTCCTTGTATTCAGACTTCTGCTAATTAGTCTAGATTAGATAAACAGTCTCCTGCTACCAAGTCCAGAGAAGCTTTAGAGCTAAAGTAAACATTAGTAATTAGTAATTTTGCCTGAAAGATCAGATAACACACAAGCTCTCAGGCTGCCAGCAGTTCTGTGCCATAATCTGTGTGATGACATCACTCCCTGCTATTAGATAAGACAAACAGCAGGGGAGAACAAGCAAACAGGTTGGTAACTAGAGAAACCTGAAAGCCCTCAGAGGGTGATAAAATCAATTGTAGCTCCTCAACTTCAAAAAAATGAACCAAGCAATATATTTGGAAAACGTCTTCATTTAGGGCGACATGTATGATCAGGAGTTGCGCCTAACATGAAGGGGCGTGTAATGGGCACGGTGTGGGCGATCTGGGGCGGGACGTGGCTCATTAGAATACTCCGAGGCATGTATGATCGCGGGTCGGCAAAGTGCGGCGCATTGCAGCGCTCGCCAGCTCTGATAGGCAGACCTAGTTGAAGTTGGTCTAAACGAGTCGGAGGAGGCGAAGTGAAGTGAGAACGTAACATGTGAGGAAACATATAGAAGATCGCAAAAGAAATCCATCTCGGCTCTCAGCTCCGTGAGGCATGGAGTATGATTAAAAAAAAAACGTTTTTATTAGGTGTAAAACATTTTCAGAAAAAGAGCTCAAACCTTAAAAAAAAAAAAACATTAAAAAAAGTCACTTTCCAAAAATCTAGAACGGCGCTACATCAGGAATTAGGATCTTGGAAATTGCCGGGAAATACAATAATTCAAATTCTGTAAGCGCTTCTCATTGGTTGGCAGAAACCAGTCAATCAGAATAGGAGCGACAGTGAAACCTATGGAGAAGTATTGACCAATCAAATTCAAAGGCGGGACAGTTCAAAAATACAGAAAAAATGCAGAAAAGAGCTGATTTTTATTTCTTTATTTTCGTTACCAAAAAACAATAATATGGGTGTAACGAAAATAAAGAAATAAAAATTAATTCATTGAATTCATTTTTATTTCTTTCTTTTCGTTCCCCCCATATTATTGTTCATTTTATATACACATCGGTACAACTTAATGAGTGTTATCATTTGATTTCTGCCATGTACAGTTTTATTATAGATTGCATTAGAAAACCCATAAGAGCGTCGCTCGCTCTCCCATTGGCCGAAATTGCCGCGCCTCTTTTAACTTGGCCAATCACAAACAGAGCTCGCTCTGCATTTTTTTCCCCCATAGAACTCTATGAAAAGGTAGCTCACCCGCTGATTGGCTAAGCTGGACGAGCCCCTCTTCCCCACAACCAATCACAGTACTAGAATATTTCTCATAGACAGTAATAACTTTTAGGGCGCCCTTCTATCGCGCCCTTCTTGCTCCACTCAAAATAGACACACTACATATGATTGGTGGATTCATATCTGCCGCCTGGGCTCAACCAATCAGCTCTTTTCTGCCTTTTTTACTGTATTTTGAACTGTCCCGCCTTTTCATTTGATTGGTCAATACTTCACCATAGGTTATAATTGTTCACTGTCGCTCCTATTTTGATTGGGTTCTGCCGACCAATGAGAAGAGCTTAAAGAATTTGAATTGCTGTATTTTCCGGCAATTCTCTATATCGAAATTCCTGATGTAGCGTCGATCTTGGCAACAAACGCGTTGTTAGGGATTTGATTGATTTATGTTTATAAAAGGTTTCAGCTCTTTTTCAGATAATATTTTACACCTAATAAAAATGATTTTTTTAATCATACTTCATGCCGCACGGCGCTGAGAGCCGAGATTTCATTGCCCCAATCTGGCCATAGACTACAATGGGAAAAAGTAGCTTGTGCTCTGATTGGCCTAGATAGCCAAGCCCCCGCTAGCTCAACCAATCAGCTCTTTTCTGCATTTTTACTGTATTTTGAACTGTCCCGCATTTGAATTTGATTGGTCAATACTTCACCATAGGTTATAATTGTTCACTGTCGCTCCTATTCTGATTGGCTGGTTTATGCCGACCAATGAGAAGCGCTTACAGAATTTGAATTACTGTAACACCCGGCAATTTAGAATATCCCAATTCCTGATGTTGCGCCGGTCTTGGCGACAAACGCGTTGTTAGGGATTTTATTTATGTCTGTTTATAGAAAGTTTTAGCTCTTTTACAGAGAATGTTTAACACTTAATAAAAATGATTTATTTACTAATACTCCATGCCTCACGGATCTGAGATTTCATTGCCCCGATCTCTCCATAGACTACATTGGGACAAGTAGCTCGCTCTCTGATTGGCCGAGATAGCCAAGCCCCCGCTAGCTCAACCAATCAGCTCTTTTCTGCATTTTTACTGTATTTTGAACTGTCCCGCCTTTGAATTTGATTGGTCAATATTTCTCCAAAGGTTTTAATGGGTCACTGTCGCTCCTATTCTAATTGGCCAGGATTGCCAAGCCCCCGCTAGCTCAACCAATCAGCTCTTTTCTGCATTTTTACTGTATTTTGAACTGTCCCGCCTTTGAATTTGATTGGTCAATACTTCTCCATAGGTTTTAATGGGTCCCTGTCGCTCCGATTCTGATTGGCTGGTTTCTGCCGATCAATGAGAATAGCTTACAGAATTTGAATTACTGTATTTCCCGGCAATTTCCAATATCCAAATTCCTGATGTTGCGCCGTTCTTGATTTTTGGAAAGTGATTTTATTTATGTATTTTTTTTAGTAGGTTTGATCTCTTTTTCAGATAATGTTTTACACCTAATAAAAGCGATTTTTTAAATTTATACTTCATGCCGCACAGACATCTTTAATGATTTCTCGTTGATTTCCAGCCTGTCTCGATTCAGAATACATGTTAGGCGCAGTCCCTTCTGTCCCTAAGTCCCGCACTGCGCCCCACACACCGGCGAGGCGCGGTGAACTTTTCACCTCATGTATGAGCGCACCTCCTCGGACGGCGAATTTTAGGCGCAGTCCCGCACTGCGCCTAAGTCCCTGCACTGCGCCTCAAACACTGGCGAGGCGTGGTGGACTTTTCACCGCATGTATGATTGCACTACTTCGGGCGGCGAATCTTAGGCACAGTACCGCACTGCGCCTCACACACTGGCGAGGCGCGGCGGACTTTACACCGCATGTATGAGCGCACCTCGGCGCCGACATACATGAGGCGCAGCTTTCACGTTCGAGCCCTTGAAAACTTGTTCTCCGACATGGCGAGATTCATACATGTCGCCCTTAGTGTTTCCTACATGTTGAAAGCTAATCTTTGTAGTGAGACAACCCCTTTAATTAAGATATCCAGGAGTGTAGTGTAGTGGGCCATGTAAATAAATAAAATATTTCCTAATGATATACAGTTTTAACTAAAAAATTTTTTATTTTTCACAAAGAATGTTGGGGAAAATATTTATTCAAAATGTATTACCCAATTTCTTCCAAGTACAGAAATGCCTTATATGTAGGTGTAAACTGCTTTTTAGATGCATAGCAGGGCATACAAGGGAAGGAGCACCCTTTGGCTTTGGAAATTCAGATTTTGAACTCAGGTTGTGCATTTTGGGACAACACCTGTTTCACAGGTTTTTTAGCACTGGCCTTTGCTTTTACAGTGTTCGACGTATGGCAAAAATGACATGATAACTTTACTACAAGCGGTACAATTACAATTCTCTCAAAATTATATAGGTTTTTATGTTTTTCTACATTTTCAACATAAATGATTTATGCAAAAAGTTGCGTTTTAACGTAGCTATATTCTGAAAAACATCCCTTTTTTATTTTTCTGTATATGGAAGGGCTCTTCTGCAGGGATGAGCCAATGTCTTCATCGGTACTATTTTGGTTTTCATATGTCGTTTTGATCGCTTTTTATTTTAAATTTTGGGTAGAATGAACAAAATACAGCAATCCTGCTGGTGTTTTTTTTTTTTTTTTTTACAGCTCACTGTATGGTATAAGTCATATTTTATCTGTCCTCAGGGGTTGCTATGATTATAGCGATAGCCAGTTTATATATTTTTTTGCATTTTACTACTAATAAAAACAGATTTAAAGAAAAAAAGAAGAAAGCAACTTTTTGCATTGCCATGTTCGAATAGCTATACATTTTTATTTTTCTGTACACAAAGTGATGTTGGGCTTCTTTTTTGTGGGATACATTGATGTTTTCATTGATACCATTTTGGAGGACACATAGCTTTTTGATTACTTTATAATTCATTTTTTTTGGGAGGCAAGATGACCACAAATACAGTAATTCTAGTACAGTTTTTTATTGTCTCAGGCGAAGTTGCTATTCAGGCGAATAGGCAGTTGAGAATAACTCATACTATGTGACATTTTTTTTGATTTTGACTTGAGTCTTTGCCTTCCCACCCAGCCAGCCAGCCAGCATGCTCTGCTCTGCACTGAAGATGGGAAAACCCCAAAACAACTGTTTTCAGATGAGTGGTACTGGCTTGGCTAATATCCCTGTTGCTTTATACAGACTTGGTGACTCAGAAGCAAATTGAGGATTTGTTACATCCTTCTCAACTCCTTTCCCATAATGCCGTATGATATGCAGATGCTTAGTGGAGGGCAAAAAGGCAATCTAAAAACTCCACACACCTATATGTTCCTCTCCCCAAGGAGAGATATTCCTCTATCTGAGCCACTCATTTCCTCCCCACCCAGCCAGTACACTCTGCTCTGAACTGATAATGGTCAAAACCCCAAAACAGCTGTCTGCCGATGAGTGATACTCGCTTGGTTAATATCCCTTTTACTTTTTAAAGATTTAGTGAGTCAGAAGCAAATTGAGGATTTGCTACATCCAACAGAGTGTGCTGGAGCTTCTCAGCTCCTTTTCCCATAATGCCTTGTGATGTAATGATTATTAACAAAATCAATTAGACATTTTCAAGAAGTTTAAGTACAGTACCACGACTTGCATGTCAAAGGTGCAACCTGCTCAGAGGCAGAGGAACCAATAGGCAAACGGACCCTGTTACTCTGTTTCCCCGAAAATAGGACAGTGTCTTATATTAATTTTTGCTCCTGAAGACGAGCTAACACTTATTTTTAGGGGATTTCTTATGTTTCCATGAACAAGAATTCACATTTATTGTTGAACAAAAAATCAATATGTATTAATATAAAGTATTGATTTCATAACAAACATCAGCATAAGCGGCCAAACTCTGAATTGCATAAAAACAATGTACTACGTCTTTTTTTCGGGGGATGTCTTATTTTTGGGGAAACAGGATACGATAAAAGCAAGTTTTAATTTTTTGATAAGTCTGTAAATAAATGCCTAAGCTTATACATTTTCTGGTTAACAATTAGTGGTGGATTGTTATAAAGACAAATACAGTTGCCCTTTGATGAAATTTTGGATAACAACTGACTGATATGAAGGTCATGTATAGGGGACCTAAGCTGCCTGTGTCTGTCCCTGTCACGTCTATACTTTTTTGGCACTTTGGCAGTATCACAGCTGCAACATGAGAACCAGACAATAGGGTAAGACAACACATGAATTTGGATAGAGCACACGAGGCACTGTCAAATATTGAAATGCTGCACTATTCAAGTAGCAGTAGTGAAAGTGAATATGGTTGCATTGCCACATGCAAGTTGGTGAACTGACAATCCAATAGACACAACAATTCCAGCATCTTTATACTGTCAAGTCGCTGTTTCAAGATGTAACATGTTGCAACGCCACTACAGTGATGTTGATTTTGGCAACGCTCCATTACCATGTGTGACATAAAAGTCCCCCAGTAGCGCTAACTCATTTAATTATTTTGTTCTTTTTATTTGAAGAAATTTTATTTTGGTTTAAATTCAAAATTTGCATGAATTTTTTTGAATAAATATGTTTTGTTAATATTTGGAATTATCTAAGTATAAACATTAATTTGAATTTTTTTTTTAAAACAAACTATCTTTAAAGTCAACACTTTGAAGGCAGACTTAAATTTGATTATTTTTATTTATTTTTTAAAATTTCTATTTCTTGTATTATTTTGTATTTTACATTATAATTTAATGTTCCCAGTTAACCCCTTACTGCCGGAGCCAGTTTTGGCCTTCCTGATAGAGCCCTGGTTTTAAAATCTGACATGTGTCAATTTATGTGAAAATAACTTTTTGACACTTTTATCTATTCAAGGGATTCAGAGATTGTTTTCTCGTGACACATTGTGCTTTCAGTTAGTAATACATTTTGGTCCAAAAAGTCCCTGTTTATTTGTGAAAAATATCAAAAATATCATGAAAATTTGCAAAAATTTGCAATTTTCAAAGTTCAAAAATTTCTGCGTGTAAGACAGATAGTTATTCCACTCAAAATAGTTTATAACTAGCATCTACCATATGTCTATTGTAGGTTGGCAGCATTTTTTTATTATTTTTTTTTTATCACTTTAAGGGGCTTAGAACTATAGTAGTAATTTTTTACATTTTCAAGAAAATTAGCAAAATAGATTTTTAACCCCTTAAGGACCCGTATGAGTACGTCCCAGGGTCCATAAGGGGCTTTGCAGGGGGATCGCTCCGCGACCCCCCTGCACAGCCGTCGGGTGTTAGCAGCTAATCGCCGCTAACACCCGGCCGTTACAGCGTGAACGGCAGCGTCGCCCGCCCGCGCTGTTTAACCTCTCAGATGCCGCAGCAAAGATGGCTGCGGTGTCTGAATAAATGACAATCGGTGCCGCGCACCGATCGTCAGGGTGATCGGCATCGCCACAGCATAGCTGCGGCGATCCAACCCCCGGACATGGCAGCGGGGAGCCTTGGGAAGGCTCCTGTCACTTCCATGTCCTGGTTTGCCCCACTTCCGTCCGCAGACAGGAAGTGGGGAAACCGCCATCTTGGTACAGTCTAATGCATTGCCTATGCAATGCATTAGACTGTATTGACAATCGCGCCACCTAGTGGTCAAGCACCATAGGTGGCCTCAATGTTAAAGTAAAAAAAAAAAATAAAGTTTTACAGTACAAAAAAAAAAGTTCAAATCACCCCCTTTTTCCCATTTTACAAATAAAAACAATAAAATAATAAAAAAGTTACAAATATTTGGTATCACCGCGTCTGGAAAAGTCAGATCTAACATATCAAATATAACATAATTTATCCCGTACGCTGAACATCGTAGAAGAAAAAAATTCCAAACGCCAAAATTGCGTTTTTTGGTCATTTTACGTCACTTAAAAAATGGAATAAAAGTGATCAAAAAAGTTGCATGCATTAAGACCTGCTATAGCGCTAAAAAGTACACTTCGGCCCGCAAAAAATGCCGCCTCACTGACGTCCGTAGGTGTTAGTACAAAAAAGTTATTGGCCACACAAACTGGCACCGCGGCGGAAATTTAAAAAATAGAAAAAGTTTGGAATTTTTTTACGGTACCAAAACATAATGGAAACCCTACATGTTTGGTATTGCCGGATGCATATCAACCTGTAGAATACAGATAACACATTGTATTGACGGAAGATTGAACGCCATAAGAGCAAAACCCCCGCAAACATGGCGAAAATACGTTTTTTTCACAATTTGTTCCACTTGGAATTTCTTTGCGGTTTCCCAGTATATTCTATAGTATAGTGAATAACACCATTAGAAAGTACATGTTGTCCCGCAAAATGAAAGCCCTCATATGTCTATGTAGGTGGAAAAATAAAAAAGTTATGGCTCTGGGAAGGCGAGGAGGGAAAAACGAACGTCGGGTCCTTGAGGGGTTAAGGGACCAGTCCAGTTCTGATGTGGCTTTGAGGGGCCTGTATGTTAGATACTCCAATAAATGACCCATCTAAGAAACTTCACCCTTTAAAGTATTTAAAAAAGCATTTAAGAAGTTTGTTGAACCTTTACATATTTCACAGAAATTTAAGCAAACTGGAAGTGAAATTTCAAAATTTCACTTTTTTTTGCAGATTTTCAATTTTTATTCGTTATTCACTGGAACACAGTAGATATGACCATGAAAATGCAGCTTAATATCGCTTCCTCAGAGTCTGAAGTTTTCAGAAATATCCCATATGTGGCCCTAGTGCGCTATTTGGCTCAACCACAAGCCTCAGAATAGGAGGAGCACCTATCAGACTCTGGAGTATCATTTTCATTACAATTTTATTTAGGCGCCATTTCAGGTTTGCGGACACCCTAAGGTGCCAAAACATAATAAACTCCCCTAAAAAGAACCCATATTGGAAACTACACCCCTTACGGAATATATCCAGGGGTGTAGTGAGTATATCGACTCCACAAGTGTTTCACTAATTTTTTTTAGCGTTCGACTCTGAAAAAAAAAAATTCCAATAATCTGCAATTGTAGATGAAAATGTTTAATTTTTACAAGGAATCCTGGAGAAAAAGCACTACAAATTGTGTTACTCAATTTCTTCCAAGTTCGGCAATACCCTACATGTGGGTGTAAACTGCTGTTTTGGGCGCATGACAGGGTGTACAAGGGAGGGAGCGCTATTTGGCTTTTGGAGTACAGATTTTGGTGGGCCCATGTCGCATCTGCAAAGCCCCCAAAGTACTAGAACAGGTGAAACCTTCCAGAAGTTGCCCATTTTGGATTCAACACCTCTAAGGGATCTCATCTAAGGGTGTATTGTGCATTTTGGGTGCACAATTGTTCCGTAGTTTTTTTTAGCATTAGGCCATGAAAATGGGGGGGGGGGGGGTGGGAAGGCAGTTCCGCCTTTGTTTTTGGTATTAATTTTTACAGTAGACGCCATTGAGGATAATTGACAGTATAACTTTACTATGTGGGGAAGTACATTTACAATTATATAAATGTTATATTTTTTTTTATGTTTTATTACTTTTACACAATAGAAGTGAGTTTATAAAAAGTTGCCTTTTTATGTTGTCCTATTCTGACAGCCATAACTTTTACAAATTTTTGTATACGGAGCTGATTGTGGGCTTGTTTTTTGTGAGATGAGTTGATGTTTTTATTGGTACCATAAGGCCCCGTTCACATGGCTTATTTGGCCGCGGATTGGAGCCGTACTGCGCGCCGGATTTGCGCTTCGGTATGGCTCCAATCCGTCCCTGTCATTACAGTAATCCACAGTTCTCATAGAGAACTGTGGATTCCGTCGCTCCTCCCCGCTCGGCAAATCCGCCGCGGGGGGAGAAAGTGACACGCACGTACGCGCCGTAAAAAATGCATTGTCTATGGGACCGGCGGGCAGCGCCCCCACCGCACCCCCGCCCCGCCCCCGTCCCGCCCCTTATTCAAGCCGTAACTGCGGGCGAAATCCGGCCCGCAATTACGGCTTGAATAAGCCGTGTGAACACGGCCTTACGGGGTGCATGTGATGCTTTGATAGCTTTTTACTAAGGTTTTTGTGGGCATTTTGAACAAAATACAGCAATCCTGTTAGTGTTTTTTATTTTTATTTTTTACACCGGTCACTGTGCGGTATAAATGACATGCTAGTTTTACTCAGCAGGTTGATACAATTACAGCGATACCAAAATTGTATGTTTTTTAATGTTTTACTGCTTTTACACAATAAAAACACTTATTTGAGAAGGAAAACACGTTTTTGTATCACCAGAGTCTGAGAGCCATAACTTTTTTATTTTTCTGTTTATGGATCTGTGTAGGGACATTTTTTTGGGGGGGGGGGGGTGAGTTGAACATTTTTATTGGTATCATTTTTGTTTGGGGGACAGACTTTTGATAGTTTAAACTCGCTTTTTTGGAAGGCAGGGTGAAGAAAATACTGCAATCTCTAACAGTGTTTTTTATTTTTATTTTTAATAGCGCTCACCATGCAGTATCCGTGACAAGTTAGTTTTACTCTGTGGGTTGAGACGATTATGGTGATACCCAATTTATATAGTTTTTTATGTGGAAGCACAATTTTTTTTTAAAGTGTTTTTATTGTGTAAAACAATATTTATGCATTGCTATCTTCTGATAGCCATAACTTTTGAATTTTTCCGTATACAGAGCTGTGTAAGGTTTTTTTTTTTGCAGGATGAACTGACGTTTTAATTTGCACCACGTTGGTGTTGATATGAGTTTTTGATGACTTTTTACTCCATTTTATGTGCTGTGGGATGAACAAAAATCGCATTTCTTTGACTTTTTTTTTTTTTTTTTTTTTACGGCATTCACCGTACTGGTTTATAGGGTGGGTCAGTATGCACATGGTGTTACCAAATATGGGTACTTTATTTATTTTTGATCTTTTTTGGGGCGATTGGCGTCTGTAAAGCGGAAAAGGGCGGTGTACATGTTTTTATTTTATTTTTCGTGTTTAATTTTTTACACTTTTTTTGTACTTTTTCACACTTTTTACACTTTTCCCCAGAGGGGAATTGTATGAACGATCTTTCCGATTTTAACAAAGGGAAATCGCACAAGCTCATAGCTTGTACTGGTCCCATGGCGTTTTCAGTCCGCGCCCACAATCATTGTGTGCATCTGACGCCACAAAAACCCATGTTAGGAATCGTAGTGGCGCAGGGGTCGTTAGCGCCGGATTCGGGCAGAAGAGCTCCCCCCTGCTCCCTGCAGCTTCGATGCGGCCCACGAGCCCCCACACAAAGGGGTTAACCCCCCAGGGCCCGGGAGCTCACTCCGGTGTGGGGATGCGGGCATGATGCCAAGGAAAAAAACCCGGGGTCCATCCCACGCTTGCGAGATCCGCTTGTGAGTGCGCAAGATCGCCAACGACCTATACTCAATTTGCGTGAACCCTCCCCCGACCTGACTATGGGTACGTAAATATCGGTGGGGGGTTTTTAAAAAAAGACCTTATTCTTTTAGGTTTCTTGAAAGGTGTTTCTCTAGTGTTAGCGATTTCGTTTGACCCGACATCGGTGTACGATGTCGACCACATGAAAGATATCGATAGTGAGCCGGGTTTTGAGCGATGACCATTAAAGTCTATGGGAGAGCAACAAACCTCATTCTTACACCAAACAGGGCTGGAGAA
Organism: Phyllomedusa bahiana; assembly: GCA_025379985.1. NCBI lineage: Eukaryota > Metazoa > Chordata > Amphibia > Anura > Hylidae > Phyllomedusa > Phyllomedusa bahiana. Next base: position 19,057 of record JAODAL010046267.1, on the reverse strand, counting down.
GCTGGAATTAACATCCCAACAGTCAAATGGATACGTGTACATCTTAGGCAACCCTCTTAGGGTTATAAAAGCAACAGAAAAAAACACTCAACATTCACTATCCACTGTCTTGTACCACTGCATGACCCTTAAACCGCAATCACCCACAAATTAAAAGTGCCAGAGGCAGAGTATGATTTGAAACATCATCTTATCTTGAACTGGACATTGAATGTCCTATCCTGGAACGCTGCATGAGCCCCAAAACCTGCATGACACCCAGGATTAAAGGTGACGGAAAGGGGAATCTTTCAAACCACCTTTTAGATTGAATGGACATTGACGATACCTGTCTGGGGCACAGCATGAGCCCCAAACCTGCATGAACCCGCCGGATTAAAAAAGTGTAGGAAAAAGGAAGTCTTTCAAACCACCATTTTAGTGATGGACATGGAATATTTCTGTCCTGTACTGCAGAATGACCATTAACTGCTGATGCACAGATTCAAAGTGCCAGGAAATGGAGTCTTTCAACCACCATTTTAGTTTCACTGGACATTGACTATACCTGTCCTGGGCCACAGCATGAGCCCCAAAACCTGCATGACCCAGAACTAAAAAGTGCCGGGAAAAAGGAGTCTTTCAACACCATTTTTAGTTGAACTGGACAGCGCTATATCTTTCTGTACCGCAGAATGAACATTATAATGTCTGACCCACGATTCAAAAAGTGCGGGAAAAGGAGTCTTTCAACCACATTTTAGTTTCACTGGTCATTGACTATACCTGTCCTGGCCACAGCTGAGACCCCAAACCTGCATGACCCCAGATTAAAAGTGCGGAAATAAGGACGTCTTCAAACCACCATTTTAGTTTCCACTGGACAGTTGACGTATATCTGTCCTGGGCCACAGCATGAGCCCCAAACCTGCATGACCCCCAGATTAAAAAGTGCCGGAAAAAAAAAAAAGGAGTCTTTCATACCACCATTTTAGTTGAAATGGACATTGTCTATAATCTTCCTGTACCGCAGAATGACCATTAAACCTTGTCTGACCACAGATCAAAAAGTGCCGGAAAGGAGGTCTTTCAACCACCATTTTAGTTTCAGCTGACGAAATGTCCACTGTCCTGGGTTAGCGCTTGATCCTCCGTATGAGTGCGGACCAATTGCGCTTCACTTGGAAATATGGTGGTTATCGCTTCCTGTTCCACCCATGGTGCCCTTTTTTCTGGGCTTCTTTTTTCTTATTTTATCAACGTGCTGGAGGAAATTGTTTCTGTACTTTGTTTTCTGTCCCGTGCTCTTCTCCATGTCCTCTGAATAACTACTCTGATCAGGTTTTCCATGTACCTCTCCTTGTTACATTTCAGTGGAATATTTTTTTACAGCTATTTTGTACATGCAAGTTTTTTAGTAGTTTAATTCTAGAAAACACATTTTTAAAATAGGATGGAATCCCACCATGTCTTTGTTTCTCTTTTTTTGTATTAAATTGGTTGTTAATACAGGGGTTTGATAAGCTATGTTTAAAGATCTTGCAAAAAACAAGTCATTTTGCAATATGTGTCCATTAAACAGTGTCCTACCTATTCCTGTTTATGACAGCACATCACCCTTGAGCCAATTTGGCCTATTGTGAAGAACAAAATGTTCTGTTAGAAAACACAGTTTTTTATAATAGGACCTGTAGTATAGCTGCATGTCCACAGCCAAAATGCCCCCAAAAAATCAAATGCATGACCCTTGAGCCACATTAGACAATTGTGTAAGAACAATTGTCTTTTGACAACATTTTTTTATAATAGCGACCTGTAGTATAGCTGCATGTCACAGCAAATGCCCCAAAAATTCAAAGCATGACCCTTGAGCACACTTTGGACAATTGTGAAGGACAAATGTCTGTTAGAACAATTTTTTTTTATAATATGACCTGTAGTATAGCTGATTGTCACAGCAAAATGCCCTCCCAAAAATTTAAAGCATGACCCTGGAGCCACCTTGGGGACAATTGTTGAAGAACCACATGTCTGTTAGAAACACATTTTTTTAAATAGGACCTGTAGTATTGCTGCATTTCAAAGCAGGGAGCCCCCCACCAATTTTTATGAACCCAAAAAAATTATAAAAATGACTTTCAGCCACTTGTTAAAAATGTGAGGGAGGAAATGCACTTAGAAGCCACCTTTCTGTTCCAAAAGACATGTTATTGCTTATTCTCACAGAACATGACCAAAAAAATTATTAAATTATGACTTCTTCAGCCACTATTAAAATTGTGAGGGTGTAAATGCACTAAAGCCACATTTCTGTTTACAAGGACCCCTAATTATAGCTGTTATCCTCACCGCAACATGACCTCAAAACCATTGTCCAATGCGAAAATTTCTAAAGTAAAGTGAGTAAATGAAATACGATGTTGTCATGATCCTTGCTGTCATTTACAGTCTCCTCACAGCAAAACCAGCAAAATGAAACACTGTTGGGAAAAGAGAATAAAAATTGTAGTAAGAAATGAAATCCATTTAAAAAAAAAGTTTTTCAAGTGGACCATTTCTGTTTGAAGAGGAATGTGAAGGCTAGACGGCAACTAATCAGTGACTCGGCAATTGGGGCCACACCATCAAAGTCCATGCCAGATTATTTCTTGATGAAGTTAAAACGGATCCACTTATCTGTGGTGAAAGCCGGATGCGTTTGTCTGTTATGGGACTCCTCAGCTGTCGCTGAAGGTGGACGCTCAGATATGACGCTGCGCTGCTGCGGCAGGACAACACCTCTATGGCGTGGCGAGTTTGAGCTGGGCCATTCGCCCATTTTGGATACCCAGAAGTCTATTGGGCCCGGAACACTTACAAAAACTTCGGTGTTGGGGAGGGCAGATAGTCGTCCCACCATAAATCTTAAGTTTGGCTCTTTTGTGTTTTTTTGTGTGCCTGCTTTGCATGTGTTGGGAAGGGGGTAAAAAAAAGATTGCCAGAGGCCCCACCCTTTAAAGGCTTCTGCCACCTTCCCTTGCTGCTGTGCTGCCCGCTATGGCTGCTTGGCACTCTATTTGTCACGTCGCTGATGTTTTTCCCCCTGACTTTTGGGGGAACCGTTTTTGAAGCAGAAACAACAGAGGGTTCCAGTTGATAAATTCAGCAAGGTCCCCTTTTCCCTAAATTTTTAAATTATTTGGGAGGGGGGAAAAGGAAAGTGTTGAGTTTTGTTTTGTACCGGGGATCCAGGAGGGGGGGCCCCCCATAACTTTTTGTTCATTTTGATGGCCTTAATGAAAGGTCAGGGTTGGGGGAAAATGGGCACCCAAAGCACTCTTGTGAGAGATGGAGCCTTGATTTCCCAAAGCCTCTGGGTCGAGGGGCACTAGAAAATTGATTTTTCCTATCTTCCCCCTTTCCCCCTTTCAAATTGGGGGCCAAACCCTTTTTCCCAAAAGGCTGGGAAAGTCTTTTAACGTGGTGTCTGGGAAAATATTTTCCTCCCCTCCCCCGCTTCCTGGGCCCACAGCTTCAACACACCCTTTTTGACTTCCCTGATTTTGATGCCCCCTAAAGAGCTGATGCGAAACCTTGCATAGCCCTTGGCCCCCTTTAAACCCAAATGCCTAATAAAGCCCGATGAAATTGTGAAACTTTTCGGGCCCTTGGGGATTTGGGGAGAGAAAGGCCCCGTGTCCACATCTGGGGCCCGTTTTTCCTCCTCCGTCGCTGGCAAAAACCCTGTTTTTTTCAGGGGTGCCCAAACAAAGCTTTCCCAAGAACAAAGGATCACCACAATGCTCTGCTGAAAAGGGAAATTGCCCCGAATGCCCTTTTTTTTTGGTGGCTTTTCAAAAAAAATGGAAAGGATGGTGCAGAGCTCTTTCACCTGCCCCCCTCTCGGGGGCTAAAAACCCCGGGTCCGCCCGCTGCTTGTCAGGCCATGTGCCCACTTGAAATGTGTAATGGCTTTTCCGCTGCTCCCACAATTTTTTGGAGCATGTGGAAGGGGGGGAATTTCCCCGCATTTTGCCACGTCAACAATGAGAGGGTTTGGGTTTTGGGGGAGGCGAGCTGACGCTGAAAACGCGCCAGGCGGGACAAAAGCGGGGTGCGAATGGCGGAAGTCCCAAAACTTAAATTCGAGCCTTCCTAAAGCAGGCAGTCCGGGACCCGGGTAGCTCTTTAGAAATTTCTGGACGAAAGGGTTTTTCAGACATGTGCCAAAAAAGGGGTTTGTCCCCCAAGCCTCCCGATTTTAAAGGGGCGGCCAGCAGTTTTCCCCCCCCACGTTATCGCACACCACCTTGCCGGGGAACAAGGTTCTGTCCCCCGGGCCGTGCTTGGTCTTGTTGAGGGAGACGCCCACAGCTCCTGCCTGTGTGGGGAGGGGTCCCCAAGACAGTTTAAATTTAAAAACGGCCTGGTTTCTCTGGGAAATTTGATACCCCCAAAGGGGGCCCTTGGGGGAAAAAAACCCTGCCACCATCCCTGCGGTTTTGAAGAGCGTGGGGCCCGACCCTTGGGGGAGCCCCCGTCCCCCCGGGAGAAAATTTTTCCACCCAGCCAAATTGAGCTGTCACAGACATATAGGGGCCCTTTGGCCTTTTGTCCTTATTTGTCCAGGGTTTGTCGGTGGCCCCGATGGACTTTTCCGGCCCCAAATGCAGAAAAACGCGCTTAAAAATTTTAGATGACCCCTTTGGGGGGGCCCAGGGCAGGGGGGGCTTTTCTGGCAAAGAAATGCCGTTTGGGGCATTTTTGGGTATTGGGGGCAGGCAAGGGCCCAATGATGTGGGGAAACCCCAATCAGTTTTCACCCCAGAGGGAAAAAAGGCAACATTTTCCAAAGGGCCCAAAAAAGCCGCCCAATGCCGATTTTTCAGGCTTTTGGCTTTGGGATGGTTTGGGTTAAAATGTTTTTTGCCCCCAAAAACCTGGAAGACAAAAGGGCGGGCTGCTAGACTGGCCCCCTGTACGGAAAGCGGTCATCAATCTGGCGGGGGAGAAGGGGTTAAAGGGTTTGGGGCTTGGTGGTGCTGGTGGTACTGGTGCGGTGAAGGCTGAAACGGAGGTGATCCCCGTTTATGATCTGGAACATGGGCAGTGAGGAAGCTTTTGGGGGTGGCGGAGGAGGAAAGGGGGAGACAGGGGGGTGTGACAGTGGTTGTAGGCCCGGGGTTGGGCTGGCCTTTTTTGGCCAAGTGTTTCCCTCCTTTTTAAAATCATGCATTCGTGCCCTGTGAATAGACATGTTGGTTTGGGGTTAACCACTAAAGGGTTTTTGCCCCTTTTCCTTTTGCGTTTACGGAAGGCGGTTTTGACATCGCTTGGGGGAATTTAGGGGGCTTGCCCCCCAAAAAAAGGCCCGGTTTAGAGGTCTGGACCTTTTGACGGGGATAAGCGAGGAGCGGGGTTTGTGGTTTTACCCTGGCTGGGGGAATAAAATCAGCGGACTTTCTGGGGAACCCCCCTCTAACCCTTTTTAAGGGGAAACCCCTACTGACACTACCCATCGTTTTTTCCTCCCCGTCCGTGATGGGGCGCTCGCAAGCCCAAAATTTGCCTGAAAAAACCACGTTGGATTCGCAATGTGTAAACTCATTCCCCAAAAAACGGTTAATTTGTCGTCCTGATATTCTGCATCCAGGGGGCTTTGGGGCTTAAAAAAGCAAAGGGGGGACTGCAAGCCCGGGGGGGGGTTGGGGGGGGCCCCGGGGTTTTTTTCCGTTTTACCGGCTTCCTTCTCCTCCTCTGGGCATCAGTAAAATGGGGTCAGAGCAGAGAAAATCATCCCCTTTGGCCTCTTGATCCCTTTTTTTATGCCTTTTTGACCCCCAAACCCCCCATTTTGTCATCAAAGAGGTCTTCAGAAAAAGGGGTTATCCCCCAGTGGGGGGGTACACGAGGGTTTACATTTTGGGATGCTTCATGTTTGGACGGATGCTGATGATGCTTTATGACGGGAAATTTTTGGGGGGGAAGAGGAGGTTAAGACGCTGGATGGGTTGCCCTTAACTATGAAGGGCAGAAATTGGCGACGTGTTTTGTTTTTGAGATTCCAGGGGCCCCGAAACCCCGCGTGACAGGCCCGATGGTCCTTTCAACTGACGATCCGCGGGGATGCGTGTTGTCGCCAGCATGGAAGGAAAACCTTCTTGTTTCCCCTTTCCCTTTCCCTCCCCTAAACCCCCCCTTTGCTCGTTACCACCTGAATTTTTGGGTCCATGTTCAGAAATTTTTAAAAAAATTTTAGAAGGTAGGAAGAGTTTTGGGAAAATTTTCTTATTAAAAGAGGGCAAACCCCAGCTATTTTTCAAAACCCCCAAATCAAAAAAAAATTTTCTGGAAATTTAAAATTTTAACTGCCAAAATTGATCTATAAAAAAAGAGTTTGGGTGACCAAAAGTGAAAAAAAACACCTGTTTTGAAATTTTATACGGATATTAAAAGGTATTTTGGCACCCTTTTTAATTAAATGTGGTGACTACAAAATTGCTGATTCCCAAATTTTAAATGAAAAATAGGCTCATCAACAAAACTGGCCGGCACCCAAGTGAAAAAAAAAAAGTTTTTGAAATGTATTTTTTGGGTAAAAAAAGGTTTTTTTTGGACTACAATTCAAAATGTGGTGACTTCAAAATTGCCCGTATTCAAATTTTAAATGCAAAGTAGATTATCAAAAAAAGTGGCCCGCACAAAGTGAAAAAAAAACGTTTTCTTTAAAAAGTATTCGGATAATAAAAGGTATTTTTTTTGGGACCCTTTAATTCACTGTGGTGACTACAAAATTGCTGTATTCAAAATTTTAAATGCAAGGGCCTAAAAGAACAAAGCTGTAGTGCGCCAAAGTGAAAAAACACGTATCTGAAATGTATTCGGATAATAAAAGGTATTTTTTGGCCCCCATCAATTCACCTGTGGGGGGACTTTCCAAAAAAATTTCTGTATTCACCTTTTTAAAGGTTTCAAGGTGCCTTTAATGAACAAAAAATGTAGTGCCCCCAAAGTGAAAAAAAAACAGATCCGTAATGATTCGGGGTTTTAAAAAGGGAATTTTTTTTGGAAACCCATCAATTCACCTGTGGTAACTACACTATTGCTGGATTCAAATTTAAATGCAAATTTGGGTCTATCAACAAATCTTTGGGCTGGGCCCCAAAATGCAAAAAAAAACGTATCTGTAATGTATTCGGATAATAAAAAAGGGATTTTTTGGGACCCATAAATTTCCCCGTGGGAAAATACACCATTTCTGGATTTAAAAATTTTAAATGCAAGGTGGCTTTTATCAGCATATCTGGAATGGGCCCAAAAATGCAAAAAAACACGAAATTTTAATGTTTCGGATAATAAAAAGGGATTTTTTGGCCCCCATCCCAAATTTACCTGTGGGGAAAAACAAAAAATTTCTGGGGTTCAAAAAATTTTTTGCAAGGTGGCTCTAAACAGCAAAATCTGGGGCTGGGCAAAAATGGGAAAAAACACGTATCTTTTAATGTATTCAAAATAATAAAAGGTTTTTTTTTTACACCCATTTTAAATTTACCCGTGGTGGGTACAAAATTGCTGTATTCAAATTTAACTGCAAAGTAGATCTATTTAACAAAGCTGGCCGCGCCAAAGTGAAAAAAAAACGTATCCTTTAAAGGTTTCGTTAATAAAGGGATTTTTGGGCACCTTTCAATTCACCTGTGGTGACTTCAAAATTGCTGTATTCACATTTGTGCAATTTTGGGGCCCCAATGAAAAAAGCTTTTAGTGCGCCCAAAATTTAAAAAAAAACGTTCTTTAATGTATTCGGATAATAAAAGGTATTTTTTGGACCTATCAATTTCCCCCCTGTTTGGGAACTACACAATTGCGGATTCAAATTTAACTTTCAAGGGTGGCTTTTATCAACATATTTTGGACTGGGCAAAAAAGTGCAAAAGACCCCGTTCTTTTTAATGTTTTGGATAATAAAGGGTTTTTTTTTTTGGACCTATTTAATTTACCTGTGGTGACTACAAAATTGCTGTATTCAATTTTTAAATGCCCAAAAAGATTCTATAACAAAGTGGGCCCGCCCCAAAGGAAAACACCCTATCTGAATGGGATTTGTTTTAATTAAAAAGGGATTTTTGGCCCCCTTCAATTTAAACCCGTGGTGACTACAAAATTGTGTAAATTCCCCAATTTTAAATGCAAAGGGGCCTCAATAAAAAATGCTGTGTGCGGCCAAAATGGAAAAAAAAAAACAATCTGTAAGTATTCGGAAAAATAAAGGTTTTATTTTGGCACCCCCCAATTCACCGTGGGAATACACAAATTTTCTGGATTCAAATTTAAAAGCAAAGGGGGGCCTATCAACAAAATCTTGACTGGGCAAAAGTGAAAAAAAAAAACGTATATTTTAATTTTATTCGGGGTAATAAAAATATTTTTTTTTTATCTATCAATTCACCTGTGAGTTTTACAAAATTGCTGTATTCAAAATTTTAAATGCCCAAAAAATTTTTTCTATCAACAAAAACTGGCCCGCCCCCAAAGTGAAAAAAAACAAGTATTGAAAGTATTGTATAATAATGGGTTTTTTTTGGGGGAAATTTCAATTCACCCTGTGGTGACTAAAAAAATTTGCCTTTATTCAAAAATTTAAGTGCAAGGGGCCTCAATGAACAAAGCTGTAGTTTCCCCCCAAAGTGAAAAAAAAGTATCTGTAATGTATTCGGATTAAAAAAAAGGTTTTTTTGGCACCTTAAACAATTACCTGTGGTGACTACAAATTGTGATTCAAATTTTTTAAATGCAAAAATAAGGGTTATCAAACAAAGCTTTGGCTGCCCCAAAGTTTAAAAAAACGTATCTGAAAAGTATTTTGTATAAAAAAAGGTATTTTTGGCACCCTTTCAATTCAAAAAGTGGTGGGCACAAAATTGCTGTATTCAAATTTAAATGCCCAAAGGGGCCTCAAAACAAAGCCCGTAGTTTCGCCAAAGTGAAAAAAAACCCCAAACTGTAATTTTTATTCGGATAAAAAAAAGGTATTCTTTGGCACCTATCAATTACCTTTTTTTGGGAACTACCCCAATTGTGGAATTTTTTAAATTTTTAAATGCAAGGTTTGGGTCTATCAAAAAATCTTGGCTGGGGGAAAAATGCAAAAAACCCCGTATCTGTAATGTATTCGGATTTAAAAAAGGTTTTTTTGGCATTTTAAACAATTCAAATGTGATGGGCTACAAAAAATTTCTGTATTCAAATTTAAATGAAAGTAGATCTATCAACAAAAACTGGCCTTTCGCCCCAAAAAGAAAAAAAAAACGTATCTGAAAATTTTATTCGTATAATTAATGGGTATTTTTGGCAAAAATTTCAATTCAACCCGTGGTGAATACAAAATTTCTGTATTAAAATTTTAAATTTCAAGGTGCCTCAATGAACAAAGCTGTAGTGCCCCCAAAAATGAAAAAACACGTATTGTAATGTATTCGGAAAAAATAAAAAAGGGATTTTTTTGGCACCTATCAATTCCCTGTGGTGATACCCAAAAATTTCTATATTCACTTTTTTGTGGGAAAGGGGCCTAATGAAAAAAGATGTAGTGCGGAAAAGTGAAAAAAAAACCCTATTTTGTAATTTTATTGGGGGAAAAAAAAACTAATTTTGGCACCTTTCAAATTTACCTGTGGTTTACTATAAAAAATTTTTTTATTCACATTTTTAAATGCAAAAGGGGCCCAATGAATAAAGCTGTAGTGGGGAAAAAATGAAAAAAAAAACGTATCTGTTTGTATTCGGATTAAAAGGGATTTTTGGCACCTATCAACTGTGCTGAATACAAAAATTTCTGGATTTAATTTAACTTCAAGGTGAAATATCAACAATGCTGGAAAAAGGGGAAAATTTAAAAAAAAACCCTATCTGAAAGTATTTTTTGGGTAATAAAAGTTGGGTTTTTCCCCCTAACAAAAAAGACCGCAGTTACTAGAAAAAATGTGTATCCTAATTTAAGTTTAGGTGACCCAATATCCAGGAAATATTTCAATAGAAAATGTTAATAATAAAGCTATTGGGAGTGCAATGTTTACACTATGTTTGGTGAAACTTTTTTCCAGTATTCTTTATGGGCTTGTCTGTGTTCGCCCCCGGGCCCTCCCCCCCCCCCGTGAAATTTTACAAACGGTAAAATGTCCCTTTTAAAATTTTTTCTTTCCTAAATACATTCCCAAAACTTCCAATCTCTGATCCCAAATAAGGGTTTTAAGGACCCCAAATAATAGTAGAGGTTTCTCTGTGAAGAAAAATTTAAAAAGTGAGCTGTTTGGAAATAGGCAGAGGCACGTCCTACTGCTATTTAGACGTGAGAGACACTGATTTAAAGAACAGGAAAAGGGGTGTTCTAGTTAAAAAGGGTATTTTGATTTTTTTCCCGCCAAACGCAACCATACAAAATCCCCGTCATGGGCGTCGACACACATCTCAACCCCCGCTCTATTTTTGTAAGCTGATTTTTGGGGTGCCCAAAAAGACAGGGAAAACGCCGGAAAAAAGGCGCGATTTAATAGGGTGAAAGCCCCCGGAAAAATTTAACCCAAATTATCGCATGATCTAAAAAAATTTTGAACAACATAAAAAACTATGCCGATTTTTAACTTTGTCGTAATAATCGCTCAAAACCCCTACTGTTCATGTCTTTGTCAGTGGGCCCAAAATTTCACTATTTTTATATTATATTATATTATTTAATATTATATATATATAAAATTATATATATTATATTATTTTTATTTTTATATATATATACAAAAAAAAAAAAAGAAGGTTTCCCCCGGTAGTCCAAAACAGCAGTGACTGTGTGGGTTTCCGGGAAGGGAAACCTTCTTTTTTTTTTTTGTGCATTAGTGCTTGGCCGGCAGCAAAACCCCGTGTTGAAATTTACTCCCCACCTGGATCCTGCGCCAATTTTCTTTTGTCTGAAGAAAAAGGTTTGGGCCCCTTTCTTTTTTTATATATTTTATATATATATATTATTAAAATATATATATTTATATATATATTTTTTAAAATTTTTATTAAATATATATTTTTATATTATATTATATATATAATATTATTATATATATTATACGTACTGTCCTTACTTTAATATGTTTTGGATCTTGCTCACTATTTTTGAATAAAAATACTTAAAAAATATGGGATGTATTTAGTTATATGTAATTTGTGTTTTTAAGATAACAGAAGATCCCCTCGCAGGTATTATGAGCTTTAATGGACACACACCTACTGTAAGTCATTTAGATTACATGGATAATTTTTTTTATTATCGTTTTTAATGGTATGACAGGTCATACAAATTTGTATTCATTTCTTACCCAAGTAGGGTTCATTCATGGTTGCCAAAATTTTTCAGCCTGAAAAAACTCATGGGAAAAACCAAAGGGCACTTTCAAAAAAATATCTTTCATGGGTTAAAATTTTCTAATTTTTCGTGCATTGTGCTGGGCGATTTAAACCCTTGATTTAACCATTGTTCATTGAAGTCTTATTTTTTTTGTGTGTGTACAGTAGACTGAGCATTCTGCAAATTAAAAAAATAAATTAGGGGGGTTGAAAATATCTGCTAAAAATTTTGCAAAGTTTAAATTTTAAAACTCCAAATTTGGGTGTACAAACCAGTAATTTGCTGCAGATTTATGGAGGAGAGCCAAAAGCTATTTGTAGTAAAAATTTGGGCACGTTCTTTTTCACATCCCAAGACATCTGGGCCCCGTTTGAAAACTGTCTAGGTCTAAAAATTCACTTTGGGTTTCCATAACAACCAATCAGAGCGCCCCTTTCATTTCATATAGTACTCTAGAGAAATGAAAGAGGCGCTCTGATAGTGGATTTTAGACCTAGACAGTTTTCATACATGCGGCCCCTAGTATCAATTAAACAGTGACATAAAGAAGTATTTTTTGATTATGTAATGTATGGTAGCATTTGTTTTGAGGGTGTTCTAATTGTTACATACTATAGTATGAGATATGGCAGTACAATCAAATTATGATGATTTATTGGCTAACAAATGTGAACTGTCAATAAACTAATTTCTAAGATAGATGGCATATCATTGTTCTTTGTTCTTAATAACATCTTTAAGTAACATCCTCAGTTTACAAAAAATGCATTGTGGTTATCAAGTTTACAATACAGTATACAATTTAATGATAGTAAAATATGTCTCTAGAAATGTGAAAGGCATGCTCATTAATACTTATTTTTTCCGTAACATAATTATAGGTAAAGGATAACAAATAAAGAAATAATAAGACCTCTATTCCTGAAAGTTATTCCAAAGAATATAATTCTCTATTTTTACCAGAATTTTCCCCCCTTTATGAAATCACGTTAAAATTTAAAGCAAGGGGGCCCCTTTTGTATGAAAAAAGTCTAGCCCGTAAGGGCTGTCTTTGCTGCCCAAAAGCAACCAAATTTGAGCTCAAACCTCATTTCACATGTGCTCTGAAAAAAAAAAGTGATTGGTTTTCCAATTGGGGGGGGGGGGAACAAAAAAAATTTTACAGTAGACAGTCTTCAACATCGGTCCATAATGGCCCATCCCGCCCGAGTTCCTGAATTTATAAACCTACTGCAGCCTAAAAACCCCAAAAAAGACTTAACTCTTCCTCAGTCTTACCACCCCAAATTGCTTCCTTTAATCAAGGTTTTTAAATTAATTTCCGAAAAACCCCCCCCCCCCTACCGCTTTAACTAGTGTCACATATAATTTCAGAGACACACCAATGTTTTCTCTGACACTGATTCTGCTAAAAATATATACACAACAATAGTTGCTGTTAGTGAAGCCCAGTGGGTCTCTACTCCTGATATGCTCCTACATCTGGACACTGAAAAAAATTTAAAATGTATCTAAATTTTCTCTACAATACACTTTTGACCAGATACTTTGGTGTGAAATTTCATAACCTTGTAGAACTTACCTAACAAGTCTATACAAAGATTTCCATTAATCGCAAAAACTCAATGGGCCACATGTATAAACTGTCTTGGTCTAAGACTTTCTTTGTTGTCCATAGCAACCAATCAAGTTCCCTTACATTTCATCTAGTGCCTGAAAACAATAAAAAACAACGCTCTGATTGGTTGCTATGGATATGGATATTATATTATTCCTTATCAGCACTGTAATCTTGTAATATTATATTATTCCTTATCAGCGCTGTAATCTTGTGGTGTTAAACTCTGTTGTGTCCACGCATAGTCCTTACACCATTACGCAACTCACTTATTGCCTCAATTCTCGTGACATATGTATAAAACCCTTTTCTTTAATACTTGATTCTACTTTTAGATGTCTTGAAAAAGGCTTAAATAACCCGAAACATCTAAAATTGTGACATCTAACGCTAATAATTCCCAATACTTGTATAAAACTATCTTTTGGTGATATGTCAGCAGTGTAAAGGATACATTTATTGAGTATATATGTCAGTACTATCCTTACTAACTATGTTTGGATCCTTGCTCACTATTTGTTGTATAAACCTACTTAATTATCAAGCATTCTTTTCATGGTGTGCAGTGGATTTCTATTTCTAGTTATACTGGACCATTGTGTCCTTTTCCACAATTGCACCCACTATTCCATTTAGTCCTAGGTGTGCGTAACCTTTTTTTAGTAAATGCAGTATTGTCTTAAACCCCCCTGCCTCCAAAAAAACTTTTAAAAACGTCAACTCACCCCCCCAATAAAGAAGCCCCTACACCCCTCTGTACTCAGAAAATTAAAAAAAGTTATGGCTCTCAGACTATGGCAAAAACATAAGTGTTTTATTGTGTAAAAGAGTAAAATAAAGAAAAAAAATAAAAAAAATGGTATCGTGTAATCATATCAACCTGCTGATAAAGCTAGCGTCTTTTAAATTTTGCACGGTGACCGCTGTAAAAATATAAAATAAAAAACACTGCCAGTATTGCTGTATTTTGTTCAAAATGCTCCACAAAAACTGTAATAAAAAGTGATTAAACGTCATATGAACCCCATAATGGTACCAATAAAAATATCAACTCATCATGCAAAAAAACAAGCCCATAATCAGCTCTGTATATATAAAAAGAAAGGTTATGGCTATGAGATTAGGACAACATAAAAACACAATTTTTTGTAAATTTTTTCTATTGTGTAAAAGTAATAAAACATAAAAAACTATATACAATTTATAGCACTGCAACTGTACCAACCCACATAGTAATGCTATCCTGTCAGTTATACTGCATAGCTAATGCTGTAAAAATAAAGCCCAAAAAACAATGGCAGAACTTCGTTTTTTCCCCCCATTTTCATGGTCCACTGTGAAAAAAAACTATAGAACACCATAAAAATGCACAATAACCCCCTAGATGTTGAATCCAAAATGGGGGGTTTCTGGAAGGTTTCACTTGTTCTGGCACTTTGAGGACTTTGCAAATGCGACATGGCACCCCCAAAATCTCCTTCAAAACCAAATAGCGCCCCCTCCCTTGTACGCCCTGCCATGCACCCAAACAGTAGTTTACATCCACATATAGGGTACTGCTGAACTTGAAAGAACTTGCGTAATAAATTTTGGGGTGCTTTTTTTCCAGGATTTCTTGTAAAAATGAAACATTTTTCAGGTATAATTGCTGATTGTTGGAAAAAAAAATAGTTTTCATTTTCACAGCCTAAAACTAAAAAAATTTGTGAAACACCTGTGGGGTCGATATACTCATTACACCACTGGATATATTCCTTAAGTGCTGTAGTTTCCAGTGTGGGGTCTTTTTAGGGGTGTTTATTCAGTTTTAACACTTTAGGCTGTCTGGAAACCTGGAATGGCACCTAAAGAAAATTGTACTGAAAATGAGACCGCAAAATCCAGTAAGTGCTCCTCCTACTCTGAGGCTTGTGGTTGAGCCAAAGAGTGCACTATGGTCACATACAGTATGTCATATCTCTAAAAACAGCAGCATTGGGGAAATCTATGTTGACTTGCATTTCCCTTCTCTTTTCTACCGTGTTTCACTGAATAATGGATAAAAATTAAAAATCTTTCTAAACAAAGTTTTAAATACTTTAACGGGTGTAGTTTCTCAGATTTATCTTTTTTGGGGGTGTCTAAACTATTTCACACGGCTTAACAGCGGGGCGTAATTCGTCCCGCTTTAACCCCTGTGGCCGGGGGCGAGAGGGGAGCGGGTGGCCGGGGCCTTCGCCGCCCCAAAACATTCTTTCCCCGGGCGTAACGCCGCTGGGAATTTATATTCACTTATCCCCCACCCGGGATTCGCCAGCAGGGAGGGAACGTAATCCATAGTTCTCTAGAGAACTGTGGATTAATGTAAAGACTGGGGGCCATTTTCAGCCCCTAATTTGCGCAATTTTTTCCCTTTAATTACGACCGAAATACGGCCCATTTTTTAAGGGGTGTATACATGGCCCCTTTCATCAGGCCCCCTGTTTTTAACACTGGCTTATCATTTTCCCGAAATTGGAACTGATGAAGTGTCAGTAATAAGACACAAAACACGACTTTCTTTTTCTTCTGATAAATAAAAAATAATTCTTCTGTAAAATCTGTGCAGTCCAGCAGAGTTTACTGGGTCGGTTCCAGGCGGATTGGTGATTCTACCAAGTCTCCACTATTGTATACCTTCAGGGGGCATATATACCTACAGGGGCTGCATACCAAAAAGGGGCATTTATACCTGAAGGGGGCATATATATCTACGGGGATTTGTATACCTACAGAGGGCATATATACTTATATGGGGCTGTACATATACTTACAGGGGGAAAAACAAAAAGGGGCTATATACCTACAGAGAGCATATATACATATAGGGTGCTGTATACCTGCCTATCTACATGGGGCAATATACCTATAGGGGGCTGTATATATAACTACAGGGGACTGTATATTTGCCTATCTAAAGGGGACTGTATATATTTCTACAGGGGGCTGTATACCTACCTATCTACATGGGCTTTTCTTAATGGGGGTTATATATTCCTCCGGGTGCTGTATATCTACAGGGGTCAAAAAATACGCAGGGAATAAAACTACCTAGCTACTACAGAAGGAAATACCTCTACAAGGGGCATTAATACCATCTGCATAAGGCTACATACCTATCTACCTACAGGGGGCATATATACCTACCTATCTGCAGGTGGCTGTATATCTACCTATATATACTGATATACCTACAGTGAACTATATACCGATCTACAGAGGGTCTATATACCTACCTACTTAATGGTGGGCAACATTACTACCTACTCAATTAATGTGGGTGGGGTGAGGTAGGAATTGGTAAGGAAGTGCTGGAAAAGTGAGAAGTATAATACTGTATATTAGTTTGTGTGGTAAATTCTGCAGGGATGAGTCTTGGCTAGGTGAAGTCATCATGGCGAGTCAGATGGAGAGTAGAAAATGACTTATCAGAGAAGACGTCATGTGTGAGTCCTTGGGGTTATTTTGCTTTTTTGGTTTGGATCATTTGTATTCACTTCATTGTGTGCCCTGACCACTCTGGTTCCTGTATGGTGGTGTTGTGCACCCTTGTCCCTGATCCTGTGATTATGAGGTTTAACTTTTACTTTCTTGCTTGTGTTTATTGTACTGTTTAATTTGGGCCTTGAATCCTGTAGAAGTGGTTTTCTGCAGCACTGCAGAACAGCGTAGGAGAAAAGGTTTAAAACTAAAGTGAAACAGTGAGTGTATGAGTTTGAAATGTGTTTTCTGTCTAAAGTGTATTTTTTGGCTTAAGTGAGGGGAAATAAGATTGAGGGAGTTTTGATTTGGGGAATTTAGAAGGGTCAGTATTGTACTGAATTTTCTGTTAATATCTGTTTGTCTCTTTCTTTTGTAACATCCCCATGAGTTCCATGATTAAAATGTGTCCGTGCACATCCTGTCAATTATTAATCCTTGAACAGCCATTTGAGGGGCTACCTTTGAAAAATATTCACACTGCACATTTAGAAGCCCAATCCGGGATTTAAATAACCAAGGGCAAACTGAATCTATTCCCTATTTGGAAGAATTTTTTTGCTGCTCACTGAGCAAAAACTCGCTGGGGTAGAAAGCTGGGGACATGGCCCATGGAGTGCAGGAAAAATTTTTCACTAGTTGGGTGACCGTCAAAAGAAGGGTAAGGAAAACGTCAGGGGGGCTAGTCTTGACTTGTACACTCCAACAAATTTGCCAAGATTGGCAGATAAGGGGGGTATCATTCAGAAAAAGTTCTCTGGCGGGAAGACACTACCCCTATCTTCCCACAAAAAATGGGAATAGGAGGCAGGGCAGGCTAATGGTGTGGTTTTTGGGGGCTTTCCCTTTTTAGGGAACATCAGGGCAATCTAACAAAAACCGGGGGCGTCGAACAGTATGTTGTTTAACCTGGGGCCCAAGTTCGACATATCCGGATTGGGGGACAATTACTGGGGGGGGCTGATGAAATCCAGCTGTCAGGCCATTGGTTAGATGCCTTAGTTCCTTTTATGGGCTTAGGCCAAAAGCTCAAGGCAAGGACCTCCTAGTATATTTTCAGAATACTACGTACCACGGCCACTCCAGAGAGGCACAGGGGTTTTGGGAAGTGAATAAGTGGCTCAAAAAATTTTGTAGGAAGAGGGGTTTTTGGAGAACTGGGCTGACTTCTGTCTTGGCTACAGACCCTATGGCAGGGACGGGCTGCACCTAAATGGGGAGGGTGAAGCTGTATCGAGGAAATAAAAGCCTGGGAAAATGGAGGCTATTTTAACTAAACTGGGGGGGAAACAAATACAAATTAAATGTCAATACAGGAAGACAGAAGCTGGGAACTGGGGAATAAACAGGGGGTAGAGTGGAGGGAGGGTGTGTAGTAATAGTTAATAAGGACAGGGTTAAAAAATGAAAACAGACAAAAACTCTAAACTGCTTATTGCTGAAGTAAAATAGGACAAAGTGGGGAAAACTAAGGCATGGTTGGATAAAAGCCATGACTGGGCGGTTAACTCACAGGGTTACAGTTTATTTAGAATAAATCATAGAAATCGAAAGTGGGATGGTCCCCCCGAGGCTGCAGGATGTTTTTCAAAGACTTAAATCTATAAGGAGTATGGAGTATTTGACTGCATCAATCAACAATGCCTTGGACAATTTTGATACCATATGGTTGCAGTGGGATAACTATGTTACTATTAATGACATATGAGCTGAGACCTGATGTTTATATTTGTTTATACTTACTATAGACCTTACTATGACTTTGGAAACCAACAACGTTGTCTTCCCCTCCACCTTTCGTGTCGTGTCCTGTATCTAATTACACTTGATTTTTTTTTTTTTTTTTTTTTTTTAATTCTTTCTTTAGTATGTGGAAACGGGTGGAACATAAATAGGGTGGGGCTTTTAAATGGATAAGCCAGGGGGCAACATTAGTGAGTGTGGAGGTGACGGCGGCAGACATACCCGCAGAGGCAACAGTGGGACAATGACAATCTGGAGGTGGGAAAAACAGGAATAGGCACAGAGTGGGACAAGACACATTGGAGGGCACGGCAGCACAGCATAGGGCAGACAGTGGGACAATGACAGTGTGTAGGTCACGCATCAGCCACAAAGGGACAGAGGGAGACGTGGCACAATAAGATGGTTTAGCCCCGGGGACACCACAGACAGCATGAGGTCAGACAGTGGACAATGACAGAGTGGGTAGGTCACAAACCAGCCACAGCGCACATGAGGGCAACAAATGGGGACAATGACACAGTGTGTAGGGCACGGCAGCAGCCACACACCATGAGGTCAGACAGTGGAAATGACATTCTGGAGGGGGGCAAAAAAAAGGATGGCCACAGAGGGGACAAATGACACGTGGGATCCGGGGACAGCCACAGCAGCGCATGAGGCAACAGTGGCACAATACTTTTTGGAGGTGGGAAAAACAGGAGTAGCCCCACAGGGGGACAATACACAGTGTGGAGGTCACGCAGCAGCCACAGCAGCAGCAGAGTCAGACTGTGGCACAATGACACAGTTGTAGGGGACGGCAGAAAACCACAGCAAGCATAGGTCAACAGTGGCACAATGACACA
>JAODAL010046266.1:0-31103 GCA_025379985.1 Phyllomedusa bahiana | reverse complement strand
GACTGGGGGGGAGGGTAACTACACAATAGCATGCAGATAGTGAAGATAGAGAGCTGGGAATTAGGAAAAAAAAACAGGGGTGGAGTGGAGGGAGGGGGTGTAGCAATAGATAAAAATATCAGGGAGAAAGGAATAAAAACTGAAAAATCTATAAATTGCATGATGACCAATGCCAGGAGTCTGACCAACAAAATTAATGAACTAGAAGTATTAATAGCTGAAGAAAAATATGACATAGTGGGGATAACTGAGACATGGCTGGAGAGAGAGCTACGACTGGGCGGTTAACTTGCAGGGTTACAGTCTTTTTTAGAAAGGATCGTAAGCCCGGGGAAGGGGGAGGTGTCTGTTCTATGTAAAACCCTGTCTGAAGCCAACACTGCGGGAAGTTATTAGGTACAGGTAATGAACATGTGGAATCATTATGGGTAAATATACATGGGGGTTAACAATAACAATATAATACTAATAGGGGTCTGCTATAGGCCCCCAAATATAACAGAATCCATGGAAGATGTACTCCTCAAGTATTTGATTAGATCCTGTGATTGGACCAAGTAAAATGTTCAATCCTATATAACAGATAAATATAACAGTGTTTTGCTTGTTATTCCTCATTTACACACAAGATCGCCATTTCTAAAAACTCATCTGAAGGTACAAGTATTCTTTAAAAATTAACCAAGTGATCTGGCTGCTATGACTTGCTTTGGGCAAATGGAAATAAAAGTGTTTTATAATGTTGTCAAGATTTCTCCTCAACCCTTAAAAAATAAAAGCATAGGGCCTCATTTATGAAAACTGTCTAGGTCTAAGACTTCCCTTGTTGCACATAGCAACCAGCCAGAGCTCCCCTTTCATTTCATATAGTGCTCTGAGAAACAGAAAGGGGAGCTTTGAATGGTTGCTATGAGCAACATTAAAAGTCTTAGACCTGAACAGTTTTCTTACATATCCCCCAAAATTGGTATTGTTGAGACTGAAAAAGTCAGTATTCTTAAAATATCCTTTTTGTAACTCACATGGGGAATGACCTGAAAAGAAACTAATGCCAGAACTGATGCATTTTGGGTACCTCATCTCCCCCAAAAAATGGAATATAAAGTGATCAAAAAACTACATGTTAACCAAAAGATCTACAACCCTGCAAAATCTAAGCCCCATACAGGTCCATTGAAAAAAAAAATTATGGGTAAATAGTAAAACATATGCTATTTGAATGTTATTGCCATAATCATACTGACTCTCAGAATAAAGTGAACATGCTATTTATACCGCATGATAAAAAATGAAATGAAAAAAAAAGAACAAGCACAAAAGCTCCCTCGTGCGTTCTCAACAACAGTCATGTTATATAGCAAAAATAGTGCTCAACTTTTTCAGTTTTACTATTTCAGAGGCACAACACTCCATATTGTAGCTAGCCGGATCACTGTTGTTAATCAAAGGGTTGCTTTTGGACAGTAGCTTCTTCATGGATATCTGCTGGCTCAATGATGAAAAATTAATTGGATAACGGAAAGTATTTAATTAACCATTCCACTTTAGCTAGAAATCTAGCTAGAGACCTGACATATAGATACGAGGCGTGTTGTCTTGTATTGTGGATAAATAGATTTACTTACTACGAAGGACCAGCGCTTTCATTAACAAGAAAAAGGTTAGTTAAATACTTTCCTCTATGCAGTACTACATAAAAGGAAATTAAAAAATGCTGAATTTTTTTCTCATTCTACTCTGTAAAAACATTTTTTTTCAAAACATTATTTGAAACCTTACTATAAATAGTGCCATTAAAGAATATATGTCCCATGAAAAACAAACACTCATACAGCTATGTTGATGGGAAAAAAATTACAGAATTTAGGGCACTTGAAGAGCAGGGATGAAAAGAATAAAATTTCCATTCCGAAAAATGAATGTGTTGAGAAGGGGTGAAAAGTACTACAAAATTAAAGTCACTTGCAGCTCTGGCACTTCATCTTAATTGGGGCCTCCTTAGACATTTTGATGGTGCTTTCTGCCAAAACACAAAAGCCCACTGGGAATGGTCTGGAACCACCATAGTTTGGGCATTCCGAGAACATATCAGAAAACCAGAACAGCTCATTGTGATTGCAGCTGACTAGAGATGGGCGATTTTCTCAAAAATTTGATTCGCCGACTTTGCCGAATTTTCCGACAAAATCCGTTTCGTCCCAAATTGCTTCGGGATGAATCACGTTAAAAAACAGCTATTTCCTGGCTGCAGAGGCCTGTGGGTGTGTAGAACATTGTCCCCATGCTTAAATGCAGGGGAGCTTGGTTTTTGGTCTTCATACAATGCTGTGTTTTAGTTGCACGAACTCACTGTTGACGCTTTTTAGAATGCTTCACTTAAAATTCCCTGTCCCTTTCGGGGGCAAATGCCCCAAAAACTAAGAAGAATGCGGCGGGGAATAAAGTCTGGCGGCCAGCTGGAAAAAAAAAGTAATAAATAGGCTCACCTGTGTAAGGGCCCCTTTAATTTCGTATAATTACGTCTCAGTCCCAGTGTCCACAGTCCGGCCCCCTGCGGCTAAGCGGTAACTTAGAAGTCCTACAACCAGGCAAAAGGCTCTCCAAGCAGGGGAAAAACAAATGGCTTTGGATCTGGGTAGAAGTGAACATATGTAGCTTTATTGATGAAAACAATGTCGCAGCAGTTACACACAGGCTTAAATGACTTGCCGATGCGATTTGAGCTCTGCGGCTCTTGATCACGGCCTTAAGACTAAAACCTTTTCAATCGCTGATAAATAAATAATTGGACAATTCAATATATATAAAGCAAATCCATCTTATAGTTAAATCCATACGAGACCCGCGTTCCCAAATTTTTAGAAAAATCGTTTCCCCTGTATCATATTCCCCCTTAAATTTATCCCTTTTGGGTTTTTGGCCTTGTTTTTTGGCATAGAAGAAAAAATAGGCGTCATTTTTAAAAAATTCAATAAATGTTTGCCACTCCTGATATTTTGCTGTTTTTTTTTTGCTATAAAATGTTTGTATTATCTTCAACTTTCAGGGGGCCCCCCTATGTATTTTTTGTTATCACAAGCGGTGCATTCTACTAGGGGAAATCATATCACCCAAAGATGTACTACGTTTGTGTAGCCCTTAACCCCCTTTTTTTCCCCAATTTTAACAACCACAGGGGCTTGCCTCAAGATGTTTAAATTCTTGTAAAAAAAAAGTTTAAAATTTCCTTTAAAATTTTTGTTACTGTGTTTAATGGAAAACACCAAAGTTTTATCAGTTTTGTTTCCCTTACGTGTTTTGTAATCCGGTCCTTTTAAAAGTTGTTGTTGTGTTTTCTTTATAATTTTATTTCTAGCTTCCGTTAGTTTTTTTTTTTTGGTTTAAACCTTTTTGTTTTTTAACCCTTTAAACGAACTTTTGATTTCCTCTATTTTAGTCTTCTTCCTTAGTGCATGAGCGTTTTACCCTAACGTTTCCCATATGCGAGGCCCCCCTGTATGTATTGGGGGGTGGCGCTATCAGCCTTAAAATAGAATTTCCTGAGTTAGGCTTCCTATTGGGGAGTATTTGAAAAACGGACCCAATTCCCTCGCCCCTTTTAACCCCCTTCCGCCGGACCCCAGTTTTGGCCTTCTTACAGGCCCCATTTTTGAAATCTGTCATGTGTCACTTTATGTGAGAATAACTTTTTGACACTTTAACCAAAATCCATGTGTTTTTCGGGAGATTTTTTTCTCGTGACACATTGTGCTTTAAGTTGTAAGAAATTTTGGGTCCAAAAAAATGATTGTTTATTTGTGAAAAAATATCAAAATTATCGTGAAAAATGTGAAAAAATTTACCTTTCAAACTTCAAAAATGTTGGTTAGAAAGATAGTTTTTTCCACTCAAAATAGTTTATAATGCATTCCCCAATGTTTTCTGTAGTTTGGCTTTCATTTTTTTAAATGTCTTTTTTTTTTTTTTTTTACGAATTAGGGGGCTTATAAATTTTAGTAGTTTTTTCAAATTTTCAAGAAAATTTGCAATATAGATTTTTTAGGGACCAGCCAAAGTTCAAAACGGATTTTTTGATGACCTTTTTTTTAGATACCCCCAAAAATTTCCCCTATTTTAAAAAATTAAACCCTTTTAAAAGTATTCAAAAAAACCCGCATTTAGAATTTTTATTAACCCCATTAGGTGTTTCCAGGAATTAAAGCAAATGGAAGTGAAATTTCAAAATTTCACTTTTTTTGCAGTTTTTCAATTTTTTATACATTATTCACAAGAATACGGTAAAGTGATAGGGAAATGCAAATTAATATTGATTCCCCATATTCTCCCTTTTTCAGAGATATCCCCAAATGGGGCCCCCCTAGGCATTTTTGGCTCAAACCACAAGCCCAAAAAAATGGGGGGGAGCCCTATGGACTCGGGGGTTTTTCATTTTTTTTTTTTCTTTATTTGGGGCCCCATTTTCAGGTTTTGCGGCCCCCTAAGGTTTCCCAAAAACTTAAAAAAAATACCCAAAAAAAAAAAAAACATTGGAAACTCCCCCCCAAATTTAGGAATATATTCAGGGGTTTTTAGTGAGTATATCTACCCCCCCGGCGTTTCACAAATTTTTTTTAGCGTTCGGGTCTGAAAATAAAAAAAAATATAATTTTTTTTGGAATAATCTGCAATTTTAGCGAAAAAAGTTTAATTTTTTACAAAAAATCTTAGAAAAAAAGCCCCAAATTGGTTCGCAATTTTTCCAAGTTCGGGCCCCAATAACCTTACTGTGGGTGTAAACTGCTGTTTGGGCGCCATTGGAGGGGGTACAAGGGAGGGGGGGGGTGTATTTGGTTTTGGGGGCACAGATATTGGTGGGGCCATTTTCGATCTTCCCAAAAAACCCCCCCAAAAAACTAAAAAAGGTGAAACCCTTCAGAAAATTGCTCCATTTGGATTCACCCCCTCGGGATCTCCCCTAAGGGTGTATTGTGGCATTTTGGCGCACTGGGGTTCCGTAGTTTTTTTTTTTGATTGGGCCCTGGAAAATGGAGGGGGGGAAAAAAGCAAAATTTCCGCCATTGTTTTTGGGGGGTTCATTTTTACAGTATTTCCCTCGGGTTAAATGACGGGAAAAAATTTTTCTATGGGGGGTGGTAAAAATTCAATGATATAAATTTTTTTTAGTTTTTTGGTTTTTTTTACTTTTACACAAAAGAAGCGATTTTAATAAAAAAAATTGCATTTTTAAGGTTGTTTTTTTGAAAAAGCCATAGCTTTCTTAATTTTTTTCAAATTTTGGAGTGCTTGTGGGCTTTTTTTTTCGAGTGGTTGGGTGTTTTTATCGTACCAAATTACGGGGGGGGAATTTTATGCTTTGATCACTTTTTTTTAAGGGTTTTTGTGAAGCTTTTGTACAAAAAAAAAAACAAATTCCCCGGTGTGTTTTTTTTATTTTTTTTTTTTACAGGGTCACTGTGCGGTAAAAATGCTGCAGTTTTACTCAGCAGGTTTTATTCATTACAGCGATACCACATTTGTATATTTGTTTAATGTTTTTTACTTTTTTACAAATAAAAACACATTTATTTGAAAAGGAAAAACAGTTTTGCATTACCCCGTCTTGGAGCCATTTAAAATTTTTTTATTTTTTTTGTTTATGGGCTGTTAGGGACTTTTTTTTTGCGGGATAGTTGAAAGTTTTTATTGGGTAATATTTTTGGGGGGACAAAAGACTTTTTTTTCGCTTTTAAAACTGTTTTTTGGAAGGTAGGGGAAGAAAATCTGCAATCCTAGCAGTGTTTTTTTTTTTTTTATTTTTTAGCGTTCACCCTGCAGTATTCGTGACAAGTTAGTTTTATCTGTGGGTTGGGACGATTACGGTGTACCCAATTTATGTAGTTTTTTTTATTGAAAGCCAATTTTTTTTTTAAAAAAAAAAAGTTTTTTATTGTGTAAAAAAATATTTATGCATGCTATCTTCTAAAAAGCCAGAATTTTTTAAATTTTTTCCCTATACAGAGCTGTGTAAGGACTTTTTTTTTTGCGGGTGAACTGACCTTTTTTTTGGCATCACTTTGATGTTGACATGAGTTTTTGTTACTTTTTACTCCCTTTTATGTGCCCGCGGGGAGAAAAAAAATGCTATTCTGTGACTGTTTTTTGGGGGTTTTTTTACGGCGTTCACCGTCCGGGTTATTTAAAATGACAGATTTTTAAAAGGGGGGGTCACTCCGCACGCGGCGATACCAAATATGGGTACTTTATTTTTTTTTGATCTTTTTTAGGGCGATTGGCGTTTGTAAAGGGGAAAAGGGGGAGTACGTGTTTTTTTTTTATTTTTTGTTTTTTGTGTTTTACTTTTTTTTCACTTTTTTTTAATTTTTCTATTTTAAAATTTCCCCAGGGGGGGATTTCAGAAACATGTAATCATTTGAATAGGGATCAGTTTTAGTTTATGCTGTATGCTGGGGGTTCCCCCGGCAAAAAGTTGTCACCTGCCCACAATGCATTGTGGGATCGTGCGTCACCAGACAACCCCGGATGCTGTATTTAGCGTCCGGGCTGTCTGGTAGGAGATTCAGACCCGGGGCTCAGCACGGTTACTGCGCCGAGATCGGGGGCAGCAGGAGCTCACTCCTGCCGCCCCCAGCCCCCGATGCCGCGAAACCCGATGTCACGAATCGGGGGGTTAATCCCCCGGGCCCGGGGGCATCCCGGCATGGGGATGCGGATGATGCCAGCGGTAATATCCCGGGGCGGGTTTTCATCCCCGCGTTTTTTCGCGTTTCCCGCTTGTGGGAAGAAAGGATCCCCTTTGGGACAAACTCATACGGCAATTTGCGGGAACCCCCCTACCCGCCATTGCCGGGATGATTACAAAATGTCGGTAAGGTTAAAAAGATGTCCAGGAAAGGTATCGGGACTTCGTTCCAAACACCAGTAAATTTTAAATTAAACTGATTCTGATTAATGTCCCAAGAAAAACCCCTTTAGGGACGTACTTTGTGACCCCAATCTTTGGGGCCCTTTTTGACCGAAAGAAAGGAAAAAAACTGTGGGTTAAAAACCCCGGTAGTGCCTGTTTTTTACGGTGTACCCAAAGTACACAAAATTGAATTTTTGGTCCAAAAGATCCCGGGCTATATTAAAGATACCAAGGCGGGTTTTGCAGGTAAATTTTCTGAAAACAAGGGTTTTAAAAATATATATGGGTTCGTTGTGACGTCACTAGTCTCTACTCCAGTTTACCTCATGATCCTACCCAGGTAGCTGTCTCGTTTTTTCTTCGCCATTTCAGTACCTATGATCCTGGTTTGCAGGAATTCATCATGCTCACTATTGAATACCTATTAAAACATAATTATTTTAAGTTTGAAAATACATTTTAAATCTCGCTCTTAGGGCCCCCAGGGGGACCCTACATTTTTCCCCACTCTTTAGCCAACTTATTGATGTCATGGTGGGAACATCATTACATTCATAGTTTTTTAAAATCCTTTTCCCAGGATTGTATTTGTTGGGGTTGGGCACTACATCGATGACCCCCGATCTTCTGGGGGTCAGGGTTTTAAGCCGCCCAATACAGGAGTTTTTTTTTACTTTTAATCAAATCATTTTAAATTTAAAAATTTTACTGGTTTTTTGGAACAAACCCGATCCCTTTTTCCGGGAAAATCTTTTTAAAAAAGGTGACGTTAAAATTGGGTGTTTACTACTACCCCTATATAAAGCCTAACTCGGGAAATTTTTTTTTAAAGGGGCCCGATAGCTGCCCCCGGATTATCACAACTAAAATTTTAAATTTGATTTCCCACCATCCATCAATAATTTGGCAAAAGAGGGAGAAGATGTACCCCCCCCCAAGGGGGCTGCTAAATGGGGATAATATGTATTTTCAAACTTAAAATAATTATGTTTTAATAGGTATTCAATAGTGAGCATGATAAATTCCTGCAAACCAGGATCATAGGTACTGAAATGGCGAAGAAAAAACGAGACAGCTACCTGGGTAGGATCATGAGGTAAACTGGAGTAGAGACTAGTGACGTCACAACTAACCCATGTATATTTATCATACCATTGTTTTTTTAGGGCCCTGACCTGCAAAAAAAGCCTTGGTATCTTTTAAAATACCCGGGATCTTTTTTGGGCCAAAGGCTGCAAAAGTTTATTTTTGCCATTTTTTTTAGTCGTTCGTTTAAAAAAATTATTCCCATGAAATGTTTGGTCTTTTAAAATTTTACGGGAATTTTTTTGTGTACTTTGGCTACACCGTAAAAAACAGGCACTACCGGGGAAATTTTTAAACCCCGCAAAAATTTTTTGTCTTTTTGGGTTTTAGCGTCCCCAAAGATTGGGGGTTTAAGAAGTAGGGATCCTTTAAAGGGGGTTTTTCTTGTACATTAAAACAGAATCAGTTTAATTTAAAATTTTTCTGGTTTTTGGAACGAAGGGCCCGATACCTTTTCCCGGACATTTATTAAAAAAGGGGACGGGTTTAATTGGGTCGTATTACTACTACTCTATATTGGAACCTAAATCGGGGAAAATTTCCCTTTTAAGGGTGATAGCTGCCACTCCATTTCATACAGGGCGGCCAAACCCCCAAAATGGTGAAACGTTAGGGTAAAAAGCTCAAAGCATTAAGGAAAAGGATAAAATAGAGGGAAAAAAAGAAAGTGGATTAAGGTTTTAAAAAAAAGAGGTTACACCCCAAAAAAAAAAAAAATAACGGAAGCTAGAAAAAAATTTAAAAAAAAAACAACAACAATTTTAAAAAAGGGCCCGGGTTACCAAAAAACCCTAAGGGGAAAAAAAAACTGAATTTAAAAATTTGGGGTTTTTACAAAATACAGTAACAACTTTAAAAAATATTAAAAATTTGTTTTTTCAAAAAAATTTTAAAAACTTGAGTAGTGTTGAGCGATTTTTACGACAAAGTTTTTTAATTTGGGAAGATTTATTTGGGATCGAAATTTTTCCAGAAAACGCGATTTAAATTTTGGGTTAAAAAACTGTGCATCATCTATTTAAATCGCGCCTTTTTTGCCGGGTTCCTGTAATTTTGGGGGCCAGCCAAATCGTTTTCAGAAAGACAGGGTTTAGATGTGGGGTGCGACGTCATGACTGGGGTGTGTATAGTTGCGATTTGGGTGGAAAAATTTACATGACCTCGTTTTTAAATAGAAAGCGTTTCTGTTTTTAGCCCCAGTGTCTCTCAGCGGGCTCATAGGGGTAAAGGGCCCCGCGCTTGCCTGTGGCCAAACGCTCAGCGAAATTTGTTTTATTTCTGCACAAAAAAAAACCTCTACATTTGCTTTTGATCCTTCCCAAATTTTGTTTAGATTAGGATTTGAACATTTTTATGTATTTAGCAAAAATTTTTAAAGCAAAACCCTCCACTGTAAATTCACAGCGGGGAGGGGGGGGGGGGGGCCCCCGGGGCAAAACACAGACAAGCCCCATCAAAAAGAACACGGTAAATTTCCCCCAAGACTTAGTGTAGACATTTATGGAATATCTTTATTAAAAACAGTTTGCTATTGAAATTTTTCCCCTGGTTTGGGCAGCCTGAACTTATTTGGATAAACATAATTTGTAGAACTGCAGGTTCTTTTTTAGCTGCAAAATCCACTTTTATTATAGTTAATTTCGATAGGTGTTCAATTTTACCCCTTACACCTGTGACTGTTGATTTTAAAACCCTTGCACTTAAATTACAAACCAGCAAAACTTAGTCAGCACAGGTTGTTTGTTGCCAAAAAAACGGTTTTTACGTACAAAACTCAAAAAGTTACGTGTTTTTTTTTCTTTTTCGACCAGCACTGTTCATTTACGCAGCACTACGTAAATCTTTAAAAAACAATTCTATATTCACCCCAGGGGAATTTAAAGGGCAAAAATACGTTTATTATAACAAAAAAATAACGTTATGTGGGTTTTTTTACTTTTGCGCACCAGCACTGTTCATTGACGCAGCATTACGTAAAACTTTAAAAAAGCAATTCTATACCCACAGGTGAATTGAAAAATGAAAAAAAAAAAAAGTTTATTATATCAAAACAAAAAAGTTACGTTTTTTTGCTTTTGCCCCCCGCACTGTTTTTTGAACGCATCTGTAAATCTTAAAACAGCAATTTATATTACCACAGGTAAATTTAAAGGTGAAAAAAAAAACCTTTATTATAACAAAACATAACAGTTACGTGTTTTTTGACTTTTTCCCCCATCACTGATATTGACGGGGCTCTACGTAAATCTTAAAACAGAATTTATATTCACCACAGGTGAAATTTAAAGGTGCAAAAAATACCGTTTATTATATCAAACATAACATTAGTGTTTTTTGATTTTGCGCACCGCACTGTTCCTTGACGCAGCTCTACTAAATCTAAAACAGCATTTATATTCACCCAGGTGAATTGAAAGGGGCAAAAAAAACCGTTTATTTTATCAAAACATAACAGTTTTCGTGTTTTTGGGCTTTTGCGCACCCGCACTGTTTATTTTCGCAGCATTGTAAATTTAAAACGAATTTATATTCACCCCAGGGGAATTAAAGGGGCAAAAAAAAAAAAAACAGTTTATTATTCAAAACATAACAGTTAGTGTTTTTTTGACTTTTGGCACCCCCACTGTTCTTTACCAGCTTAGTAAATCTTAAAAAAGCAATTCTATATTCACCATAGGTGAATTGAAGGTGCAAAAATACTTTATTATATCAAAACATAACAGTTACGTGTTTTTTGACTTTGCGCACCCAGCACTGTTCATTGACGCAGCATCTACGTAAATCTAAAACAGCAATTTATATTCACCACAGGTGAATTGAAAAGGTGCAAAAATACAGTTTATATTATATCTGTTAAAGGGATGACATTAAAAATGAAATCCATATGTCCAGATCAAAGGGAGTTAATTCTCTGGTAACTTTCCCCCCTCATAAGTTTAAGCATACTTGTACCCTAGAAATCGTTAATTCACAGATTGCTAGTGAACTTTGGTGTGACAAATAAAACAAAAAAACAAAATACATGATACCTCAATGAACAACTAATCAGTGAAGTGATAAAATGCTACCTTCAATAAAACCCTAATAACTGTTAGTTTCGATAAAAGAATAAGAACATGTTGACCTCTACTAATTCCTAATAAGGCCATGTTTCCGGACTAACTTTGTACCTAAATCAAGTGATGTGTTCTTAAATCTGATGTCATGCTTATGTAAATCAAAGGAACACCCTCTATGAACGGGGTATAAATACAGAATCTTTAACTAAAAAATTATGCATTTGTCTCAGAGAACTCTGTCTTCTGCGTCATTGCATCACGACCCGGGTCACCAAAACCAAATCTGGCAACCATCCAATATACCTGAAGGTCCCCTTGAAAGACCATCCTTAACAAAGCTGGCGCCCAAACGTGCGGCTGGAAGACTGCCAATATCTCGAGAGCCCGGCGCTTCTGCAGACGGTGGATCAGGGACACAACCAAAACACCGGTGTACAAAGGTAAGATATCATTTAAGATTCTTACACTTCAAAACTTCTCTGTGTCTCCCTTATCTACTCTCCTGTATGCCGGACTTCTGGGGTATGTTATAGACTAAGTCTTTCTGCACTTCCAGACCAGTTTTTGGTCAAGAACCGTAGAATATCCTTGTGATATTTTAAAAATGGTATATTGGATTGGAGTATATTGTGTCTCATGTCTGTTTTGTCATATATGTAAAAACTCATGCTGCTAATATGCCCACAATAAAAATAGAGGGTTGGAGAAGGTTTGGTTTCTGTTTGCCTGTCGGGTTTTTGGGGGCTATTCACCTATGGCTGGTATTTAAAATATGAGTATACCAAGTTGAGTTTTATGTAAGTACCCAATTCTCCCCCCAAAGCCCAAAGGGGGGATTTAGTGACTTTGACCCCGGATAGTCACACGCCGGGCAATCCTAAATCATATTTTGGGCTACACACCTAAAACTGATGTTTGTGCATGATTAAAAAAATATATATATATATACGATATATATTTTGCGGTTGTCAGGTTAAGCAAGGGTAGCCCAGGAATCGTAGCGTTTTTAAAACGCTGCAAGAAAATTTTTGGAGATTGGGGGGAGGAAAAGGGAGGAAGGAAACATAGGGAAGCATTCAGAATCAGTCAAGGCAGAGAGAAAAAGGAAAACGGGACTAGGCTTTGTTCTATGATCAACAGGAAGAAAGAGTTAGGTTTGTTTAATTTTGGGTCTGTTTTTTCTCCCTTTTCCTTTAAATGGTTTGTAAAACTTGCAGAGTCTATTCATAGACTCTAAAGGTCACTGTCACTGTAGCGTGAACGACCTTTGTATCTCCCGCTGCTATTCACTGCCACACCTGTCTCTCTGAGACACGGGCCATAAAATATATGTTACATGTTTTACACATAAAGGGTCCCCGAATGGTGTTCTGCTGGAAGAGCGTATGCTTGTATAAGGATTAAATAAATAAAATCCTGTCTGAGATAAGGGACCCTAACTAGGTGTGTTAAAGTAAATACACATAGTCACAGGGCTACACGTCCCCAGTCACCCTCCCTTTTGACCAATTTTTCCCTCAAACCCCACTCTTTACTATCTACCTCACTTCTTGTTTGTTTTGTTCTGTTTTGTTTGTCTGTGTCAAAAACAAGTTAAAAAGGCAGGGCATCACTACCGCCAAGATGGGTGGTGAGGCCAGTCACTTAAGCAAGGAAAGCTGGGATGCACGGGAGATAGTGAGCCAGCGAAGAGGAATAGCGGCTGTAAAGGGTTCAGGTAAGTTGTTGAAGAGTATGGGGATGTGTGATGACCCACTGGACGCATCACTGTGGCATTCTGCCCTAGTGACAAGTGGTGGCTGGCTCAGAGATCATAAGTTACTTGATCAAGCCAGAATGTGGGCCAGTGTAGCGAAAGAAATGGAACGAGAAGGTGTGTGGTGTAAGGAAGAGACTGAGGAAGGAATTAGATATAGAAAGACAAGAGACAGCCCAGAGGTAGGAAAGCATAGAAAATTAGAAAGAACACCCCCTGCACATACACCCTGTATGGTGGCTTCAGTAGGGAAAGTATGGACATGTGTCTGTGGGCAACAGAATCCCGACTTCCGTGACACATGCCTAGCCTGTGGGAGACCGAGGCAAAGGCAGGAAAAAGCGACAGGATTATATCCTGTCGTATACACACAGAGTAGAATATATGATCCAAATGCTACTATTCATCCTCCTGTTCCAAAACGAGAGGACACTGAAAATATTGAGGAGGAGACAGCTGACCGTCTCCAAACGCTAAATGCAACAGGAAATATTGATGAAGAAGGCACCTATGGGGCCACATCAACCCCTGGGCCATCTGCCTATGAGCAGCGAGCACCAGTGGTGAATACAGTAACTCAGTATGGACCCCACACGATCAGATAGCATTACTCAAAGATGCCCCAGATCCTTTTGACTTGCCAATGGCTTTTTACAGGTGGATGTCGGGTCTGCATTATTGATGCAGCCTCTTTATGAATGTTTGACCTCTGACCCTTTCCAGCTGACCCCAGAGGCACTAGAATGTTTCTACTCACTGAAAGTTGCAATCATTTCAGCCCCAGCCTTAGGCACCCCAGATTACAGTAAGCTGTTCCTACTGTATTGTATGGAGATGAGGGGGCATGCAACAGGGGTTTTAGCCCAAAAACATGGTCAGCAAAACAGGCCAGTGGCCTATTACTCTGCAAGACTGGATCCTGTCGCTAGAGGATCCCCATCATGTGTCCGAGCAGTGGCAGCAGTTGCACTGCTGCTGGACAAGGCATCAGAAATAGTGCTGGATTATCCTGTCACTATTTACACCCCGCATGACCTACATAATATCCTTAACCAGGTCCAAGTCAAGCACATCTCTGTGGCTAGACAACTCAGACTTCAATGTGCCCTGCTCATGCCCCCAAATGTGACTCTCAAACGATGCATGACATTGAATCCAGCTACTCTAATTCCCATTGACGTAGTGGATGACAAGGGGGGGGGAAGGGCAGGAGACACCACTATTTCTTCAGGGCTTATCAATGAAGAATTCAGAACATACAAACTGAACAGGGATTGCATAGCCCTTATGGCACAGGAAACTTTCAGGATTTTCACATGTTGTTGATGTACCTCTCACTAATCCAGATGTTGAGTTTTTTGTAGATGGCTCTAGAAGCATCGGTGAAGACGGACGGTTCTACACTGGGTACGCAGTGGTCACACAAACTGAGGTAGTAGCAGCTGAACCGCTTGCCGGCCACGTATCGGCCCAACAAGCAGAGATTATCGCACTCGTTGCAGCGCGTAGAGCCCAAAAACAAACGCAGCAACATATACACAGATTCCAGGTATGCTTTTGGAATTGCCCATGATTACGATCCCATATGGAAAGCAAGGGATTTCCTTACATCAGCAGGCACTCCCATAAAACATGGGCACCGCCAAATAATCGAGGCCTTACTGCTTCCTAAAGAGGTTGCCATAGTCAAGGTAAAAGCACACACAAAGCTTGACACAAATGAGGCACGTGGCAATGACAGGGCAGACAGAATGGCCAAGCTGGCGGCCAGAAAGCCAAGGGTGGAGAGAGGCAAGCTGCCCCAAGATCTGGACAAGAACAAGAGGCCCCCGCGACACCCCCCAATGATCATGAAAGACCACTGAGTGCAACGGCCTAGACCTTTGGTATCCTGAAAGCTCTGACCCAGCAAATCACTGGGAAGAACTGAAGGTCTGGTCAAAGGCTGGAGCTCAGGAAAGTGAAGGTCTGTGGAGGGTGGGATTGCGGGTATGCTTGCCCAGGTCCTTATACCCTGCAATGGTCCAGGCTGCACACGGTCCAACACACCTGTCCAAAAATGCCATGTGTGCTCTAGTCGAGAAACAATGGTTTGCTCCAGGGTTCACAACAGTTGCTACCAGATATGCACAATCATGTCTCACATGCATACAACACAACCCAGGTAGAGTAATCAAGGTACCCCAGAAACATACACCAAAAGCTCTCTTTCCATTCCAACGTTTGCAATTTTGGGTTTTCATACAGCTACCAAAGGTAGGCACGTATGAATATGTCCTTGTTTGTGTAGATCTCTTCTCAGGGTGGCCAGAAGCCTTCCCGATGCCAAAAGCCACTGCAAAAGCTACAGCAAAGAAACTAATGACAGAAATATTCTGTAGGTTTGGATTATGTGAGACTTTGGAAAGTGACAGAGGTACCCATTTCACTGGAGAGGTAATGCAACATGCAATGCAGATGTTAGGGGTAAGTCAAGCTTTCCACACTCCCTACCACCCCCAATCTAGTGGAAAAATAGAACGACTGAATGGGACTTTGAAGCTAAAAATCAAAAGGCTAGTGAGGGGTTGGGAAAACCTTGGACAGAGTCTTGCCATTAGCACTCTTTCAGTCAGGTAATACACCAAATTAAAAACAAAATTGTCTCCTTTTTAATTACTATTTGGGTCAGCCCCAAGGTTGGACTTTATTTCCACAAACACTACAGCTTTCAATGTGACAGTCTCACTAGCTATGTCCAAAATCTGCATAAAAGGCTCTCTACTGTACATAAACAAGTCTATGATTCTTTTCCAGATCCATACAGCCTAGAGGGCTCTCATTCTCTTCGACCTGGTGAAGGTAGTTTGGGAAAAGACATACCAGAAAACCGCTAGAACCAAGATTTGATGGTCCTTTCCAGGGTTTTCCCACCACAGACACCTCAGTAAAACTTGAAGGAAAGCCGAAAATGGATCCATGCAAGTCACTGTAAAACCCTCTGGAACGGAAGGATGATTCTGCTCATGTGATGGTGATATTCCCTTTTCAGCCTCAAACGGAGGGGCTGGAGCTGGTTAACCCAAAATGAGGATGTGGTAACTAGTGGTTCAACACCTCCAGGCCATCAGCAACCTTCCTATTGATTTCTGTAAGGTGGTACCATGTTTAATGGGGCAAAACACAGTGGGAAGACAATGAAAATTGGTTACAGGGTCCCCAGGGGCTGTAACATACATCTGTGTCACCAACCAGAAATGAAAACTGCAATTCTTGGTCAGATGCAGGTTGGAATACAGGGGATCCATGGGATACATACCACAGGAAGCTATGACCAGGGTTAGTCAGGCAAAGGGGCACCCCTCTCAGAAAGGATGACTATTTTAGGGATCACCCCCAAATGGGATTGTTGACCAGAAAGCACTGAGGTAAAAGGGAGACCTGTAATTCCCCTTAAAAAACATAAAGACCCCTCACCAGGAGATGAAGGCCTATATGTATTAGGATTGTAAAGTTTTCCCCCCAAGGGGTCACACAAGGAACCTTTTGGTTAAAAGCCTACAAGAACCAGATAGCAGTGACATGGAGACCAAACCACTAACTCACCGGCTCACCCCATTTGGACCTCACTACCTAGAGGAGTGACTTATGAAGATAAAATCGCCCTAGAAAAAAGGGTTTCACAGAAAGAAATGAGTGGCTAAATTGGATGAGGGACACTGCCCTTCAAAATCAAAGAACAAATTGTTTTTGCATGTGCAACAGCTAGGGGCCCCACTTAGGGACAATACCATTTAAAATTGAGGATGGAAACCTAAAAAAGGGCTTTCCTGTATCCTGTCCCTATACAACGCCTATATGACCCTATAGATACAATATTATGTAACATCCTAGCACAAAAGTATCCAGCAGTAAAGGTGGGTCAGATACCCCCTAGAGTTGTGGCATATCCAGGGACTACACCTGTTTCCAAAGAAAAGGAAATGGAAAGGTATTGGAAATTGAACCTCTAAATTTTGTGAAAAGACACTTTCTGTAGACAAGGATAAAGATGAGTATGAGGCTAAATGGTTTATAAACCAGAGTGTGGCAAGAACTGACTTATGGTGGATGTGTGGAGATATGAAGTTAAGACCAAGATTATATCAGAGTGGGTGGGTAGTTGCACTCTGGTGCAAATACTTATGCCATTCCAAATAATCTCTTCAGACAAAATACATCTAGAATTAACAACCTTAAGTGCTGAAGGTTCACTAGAGAAAGGAGAAGAGATTTTACCACAGGGGTCTTTTGACACAAAAATCTATATAGACAACATAGGAGTCCCCAGAGGAGTACCCGATAATTTTCAAGGCCAGAAATCAATAGCAGCTGGTTTGAATCGGGTACTCTTTTGGTGGGTTACAGTAAATAAGAATGTAGATTGGATAAATTATATCTATTATAATCAACAGAGATTCATTATTTTTACTAGAGATGCAATAAGAGGTTTAGCTGACCAATGGGCCCACCTCTTTGATGACATGGCAAAATAGGATGGCACTAGACATGCTTTTGGCAGAAAAAGGGGGGTTTGTAAAATGTTCGGATCTTATTGTTGTACTTTCATCCCAAACAATACAGCTCCTGATGGTAGTGTCACCAAGGCTTTGGAAGGACTGACAACCCTATCTGAGGAACTTACAGAAAATTCTGGTATCGAGAACCCCCTTTACTGACTGGCTGGAATCATGGTTTGGAAAATGGAGCCATCTAGTGTCCAGTTTGCTGATTTCAGTCTCGTGGGTTTGCAGCAATATTGAATTTCTTTCGGATGTTGCTGTATCCCCCCCTTTCTCGAGGATTCCTCCCAAGAATGGTTGATGCTTCCGTGAATAATAAATATGTAGTGAACATACCCCCCTGTGACTAATGCCATGGACTCTAACAAAATGTCAAAACTTTCTGGAAATTTCCCTTTTGTTGGTTTGTGATGATAGAAGTAGCAATGTCTGAATTAAACCCCCCCCCCACCCATACAAGGATAAGTACCCCCAAAGTACCCAGAGATTACACTTCCAGATATTAAGTTGTGACCTGGAGTATTGTAGACTTAGGGTAAGACAGGGCAATTATGGGTCTATCGGGGCCGCCCTTCTCGGGGCGATGTCTCCGACTTCACTAAGGAAGGGGAAAACAGGGAAGGGGAAAAAATTAGGAAAAACCATCAAGGAGGGGGATGTCAGATGTCAAGCATGGTACTTCATCACAAAAAGGGGGATTTGTTAAGGATGACATTAAAAATGTATCCTATGTCCCGATCTAAGGAGTTAATTTTTCTGGTAACTTTCCCCTCATAAGTTTAAGCATGACTTGTACCCTAGAAATCTGTTTTTAAACCCCAGATTGCTAGTGAACTTTGGTGTGACAAATAAAACAATAAAAACTAATACATGATACCTCAATGAACAACTAATCAGTGAAGTGATAAAATCTACCTTCAAAAAAACCCTAATAACTGTTAGTTTCGATAAAAAATAAGAACATGTTGACCTCTACTAATCCTAATAAGGCCATTTTCCGGACTAACTTTTTTACCTAAATCAAGTGATGTGTTCTTAAATCTGATGTCATGCTTATGTAAATCAAAGGAACACCCTCATGAACGGGGTATAAATTTAAAAGGGTGCTTTAACTAATAAATTATGCATTTGGGCTCAGAGAACTCTGTCTCTGCGTCATTGCATCACGACCCGGGTCACCAAACCAAATCTGGCAACCATCCAATATACCTGAAGGTCCCCTTGGAAGACCATCCTTAACATATCAAAACATAACAGTTACGTGTTTTTTGACTTTTGCGCACCCATCACTGTTCATTACCAGCATCACTAAATCTTAAAACAGCAATTCATTTTTCACCACGGGTAAATTGAAAGGTGCAAAAATACAGTTTTTTTTCAAAACATAACAGTTAGTTTTTTTGATTTTTGCGCCCCCAGCAAGAGCACTTCAAATTCTCAGCAATTCAAAACCCCGTTTAAAGGCAAAAAAAATTTTAAAAAACAAAATTCTTTTTTTTTTTCCCCCCACAAGGTTGAAATTAAAAAAGTTCAAAAAAAAAAAGAAAAAATACGTTTATTATATCAAAACATAACATTTCTTTTTTTTTTGACTTTTGCGCACCCACACTTTTCATTGACGCAGCATTACTAAATTTTAAAACAGAAAATTCAAATTTCACCAAGGGAATTGAAGGTGCAAAAAATACGTTTTTTTATCAAAACAAACGTTACGTGTTTTTTTGACTTTTTGCGAAACCCAGCACTTTTCATTGACGCAGATCACGTAAATTTTAAAAACAGCAATTCAAATTTCACCACGGGTAAATTAAAAGGTCAAAAAATAAAGGTTATTATAACAAAACATAAAGTTAGGGTTTTTTTTTTGATTTTTTGCGCACCCACTGTTCATTACGCACACTCGTAAATCTTAAAAAAGCAATTCTTATTCACCCCACGGGGGAATTGAAAGGGCAAAAAATACAGATATTTATATCAAAACATAACAGATACGTGTTTTTTTGGACTCTTGCCCGAGTTCCAGATTTTTGTTAATTGACACCTTGCAGTTAAAATTGAATCCAGCAAGTTTTTGTTTTGATTAGAGGGATTTGAGAATAGCCTGTGATTTGCTGTCTTTTAATAAGAGACTTTCCAAAAACTATTCCATACCTTCATCAAATTTTTATATTTCTAACCATGGAAGCAAATGCAGGTGTAAAGCGAGCAAAGAGGGGGGAAGCACATGGGATGTAGAGGTACAGAGAAGGTGCTCCTTCCAGTGCTGGCGACAACACGCATGCCAGCGATCGCAGTTTGCAGGAACCGTCAGCATGTCATCGTTGGGGTCCATGGCCCTGTGAATCTAATAACAAACAATCGTTGCCAATCGTCCCTTCATGGTTAATGCAACCTGCATCTAGCAGACTTACCTCCTCGTACCCCCCCCCCCCTGCGCAGTCACGGCACAAATGTCGTCATCAGCATCATCAGCACTGTCCAACATGGAAGCAGCCCAAAATGTCAACTCGTGTACCCACCACTGTTGATAATCCATTTTCCTGAAGACCCTCTTGAGGACAAATGCGGTTTGGGGTCCGAAGGCATGTTAAAAGATCAGAAGGCCAAAAAGAATTATTTTCTCTGCACTGACGCCCCGTTACTGATGCCATCAGAGGAGGTAAGGAAGCCGTCAAATACGCAAAATCCCGGGGCGTCGCAACGCCTTGCAGTGCCCCTGCTTGTAGCCCGCAGCTTCTGGATGCCGAAAGTCAGGACGACCAAGTCACCTTGTTGATGATGATGATGATGACGACAATGCGTATTCCATCCAGGTCTTTTCCGCAGAATTTGCTTGCGAGCGCTCATCATGGATCGAGGAGGAAGACGATGGGTAGTGTCCAATAACGGGTCCCGCCACAAAAAGGGAGAGGCGGTCGCAGAAATCCGCTGATATGATTCCGCCATCCACGGTCAAGCGCAAACCAGCTCTCGCTTAACGCCTCAAAAGGATCCAGGACCTCTCAAGCCTGGCACTTCTTTGACAGCCTCTGATTCACACCAGCCGATGTCATATGCCGCCTTGTGCCGTAAACGCATAAGTAGACGGCCAGAAACTTAAGTGGTTTAACCACCACCAACATGTCCTAGTCACATGCAGCGAATGCAATGATTTGAAATGGAGGAACACTTGGCAAAAAAGGCAGACCGACGCCGGGTCCACCAACCACTGTCACAACCCTCTGTCACCCCTCCTCCTCCTCCGCCACCACCAAGCGTTCCCTCAGTCTGCCCATAGTCTCTCATAGTCATGATCAGGGATCAGCCTCCGCTTCAGCCACCACCGTCGCCCGAGTACCACCAGCTCCACCAGAGACCCATCCTAGCCCCTTCTCCTTACCGCCAGTTTGACGACCTGCAAACGCCGTACAGACGCCAGTCCACACCTGAATGTCCGGCATTGCCAGGCTTTTGCCTTGAAAATGATGCCTTTCCGTCTGGTTTGACACAGATGGGTTCCGCACGTCATGGCCCCTCAACTTGCCCCCAATACCATATCCGAGCAGCATTCTTTTGCCAGAAAAGCCTCCCAGGCTGCCCTGGCCAGCCACGTGTCATCTAAATTTTCAAGCGCGTTGTCTGCATCTGTGTCCGGAAAAGTCCATCTCACCACCGACACCCATGGACTAGTAATCACGGCCCAAGGCCGCCTATAATCTCTTGACAGCTCACTGGGTGAGCTGGTGGATGTCTCTTCTGGGGTGAACGGTGGCACCTCAGGCTTGGCGCACTCTCTTCAAAACCGCAGGGAAGGTGAAGGCTCTTCCCCCAAGTCCTCTGGTGGAATATAACGGCCAAGATACAACCATCTGCCGTGTTGAAATTAATCTGTCCTTGGAGACCGTCCACACACAGTCAAGGAAGCTGTGGACGCTTCTAAGCAACGAGACCGAGCGTTGGCTGTGTGACAAGACCTTGTGCCAGGCAAGGTGGTGTGCCGATAATGGGCGAAATCTGCTGGCCGCCCTTAAGATCGGTAGGCTGGAGCACACTCCCTTGCCTGGCACATGTCATGAACCTTGTCGTCCAGAAATTTCTAAAGAGCTACTACCCGGTCTGGACAGCCTGCTGATGAAGGCCTCGCGGTCTGAGTTCGCACTTCCGCCGTTCGCACCCTGCTTCGTCCCGCTGGCGCGTTGCAGCGTCAGCTCGGCCTCCCCGACAACCCTTCTCATTTTGACGTGGCAACACGCTGGAATTCCACCCTCCACATGCACCAGCGATTGTGGCACAGCGCAATGCCATTACGCAAGTACAAGTACACATGGCCTGACAAGCACGGTACGGGACCTCGGTTTGACCACCGAGAGTGGAGGCAGGTGAAAGAGACTCTGCAACCATCCTTGCCATTTTGAAGAAGCCACCAAAATGTCAGTGCGGACATTGCCCTTGTCAGCAGAGCATTGTGGTGATCTTATTCTGGAACGATCGTTGGACACTTGAAACAACAGGGTCCCGGCCCAGCGACGGAGGAGGAGAACGGACCCAGATGCGGACACGAGCACTTTCTTTCTCTCCGTCAAATCACAAGGCCCGACAGTTTTTCCAATTTCATCGGTGTCTTTAGGCATGTTTGGGGTCCAGGCTGTGCAAGGTGGCGCATCACTCTCAGGGTGCATCATCTCAGGCAAAGTCAGGGCTGTGTTGAAGCTGTGCCGGAGGCAGCGGAGGAAGGAGAGAGGAGGAGGTATTCCTAGACAAACCGATGTTACCAACGCCCCTGCCTTGGAAATGAGGTTGGCGCGAATTTGAGCGGAGGGAGGAAGATGAGAAGATCGTTTGCCTAGATGCCCCTCACCCAGAGGCTTTGGAAACAAGGCTCCATCTCTCGACATGAGTGCTTGATGCTCCATTTTCCTCCAACATGATCCTCGCATTAAGCCCATCAAAATGAACAACAGTTACTGGGTGCAGACCCTCCTGGGATCCCCGGTACAAAACAAAAATCCAGCACTTTCACCATCCACCCACCCAAATAGAAGAGTAAAAGCAGGAAAATGGTGACCTTGCTGATGATCAACGTAGACATCTGTTGCGTCTGCTCACGTTCCCCAAATGTCCACGGTGAAACAACATCAGCGACGTGACAGCAGTATGTGCCAAGTAGCGTACGGCAGCACAGGCAAGGTGGCCAGAAAGCCTAATGGGTGACCTCTGGCAATCTTTGTTACCACCTCACCGACGCATGCAATGCAGGGCAACAACATCCAACACATAGAGGATCCAGCTTAAGATTCATGGTGCGACGACTATCTGCTCTCAACACTAACCTCGCATCACCAGACGATGTTTTTTGCATGTGTTCCGGACCCAATAGACTTCTGGGATCCAAATGACGAAAGCCCCAGCTGGCTCGTCTCGCCATAAGTGTTGTCCGCCCAGCAGCCAGCGTCATATCTGAGCGGACCTTCAGCACACTGAGTGAGTCATTACAGACAAACGCATCCGGCTTTCCACAGATAATGTGGATCTTTGACTTCATCAAGATGAATCAGGCATGAGCTCTGATGAATGTTGTGGCCACCACTTGCCGAGGTCACCGTTTAGTTGCCAGTCTATCTTCACATTTCCTTTTCAAACAAAATGTCCTCCTGAAAACTTTTTTTTTTAAAATGATCATTTCTTACTAAACTGCAATTTTTATTCTCTTTTCCCAACAGTTCATTTTGCTGGTTTTTGCTGTGAGGATACTGAAAAGACAGCAATTTTCATGACAACACAGTATTCCTAATTCCATTTACTCACATTATCTTAAAGTTTTCGCATTGTCAATGGTTTTGAGTGTCATTTGCTGTGAGAATACAGCAATAAATCATGGTACCTTTGGAACAGAAATGTGACTTCTAAGTGGGCATTTCTCTTCACCCTCACAATTTTTAATAGTTGGATGAAAGTCATATTTATAATTTTTGGGTCATGATCTGTGAGATACAGCTATAATTATGGTCCTTTGGAACAGAATGTGGCTTCTAAGTGGCATTTCTCCCCTCACAATTTTAATAGTCGTGAGAAGTCATATTTATAATTTTTTGGGGTCATGTGCGGTAGATACAGCTATAATTATGTCCTTTGGAACAAATGTGGCTTT
The DNA here is from genome assembly GCA_025379985.1 of Phyllomedusa bahiana. Classification (NCBI taxonomy): domain Eukaryota; kingdom Metazoa; phylum Chordata; class Amphibia; order Anura; family Hylidae; genus Phyllomedusa; species Phyllomedusa bahiana. The sequence continues at coordinate 7,630 of JAODAL010046266.1, read as the reverse complement.
CTAAAGTGGCATTTCACCCTCACCAATTTTAATAGATGCTGAGAAGTCATATTTATAATTTTTTTGGGGTCAGTAGCTGTGAGATACAGCAATAAACCAAGTCCTTAGTAACAGAAATGTGGCTTCTCAAGTGACTTTCTACCCTCACAATTTTTAACAGTGGCTGAGAATCATTTTTTATAATTTTTTGGGGCATGCTGCATTGAAATGCTGTTCAATACTACAGGTCCTATATAAAAAAAATGTTTTTGTTTTTCTAAACAGACATTTGTTCTTCACAATTGACCAACAGTGGCTCAAGGGTCATGCTTGAATTTTTGGGGCATTTGCTGTTACAATGCAGCTATACTACAGTCCTATATTCTAAAAATTTTGTTTCTAACAGACAATTGTTCTTCACAATTGTCAAGATTGGCTCAAGGGTTGATGGTGCTGTCAAACAGGAATAGGTAGGACACAGTTAATGGACACAATATTGAAAAATGACTTGTTTTTGCAAATCTTTAAACATAGCAATCAATCCCTGTAATGAGTACAACCATTAATACAATGAAAAAAAGAGAAACATAGACAATGGTGGGATTCCATCCTATTTTAAAATGTGTTTTCTTAGAATTAAAGTACTAAAAAAAACTTGCATGTACAAAAATAGCTGTTAAAAAAATTCCTCTGAAATGTACAAGGAGGTACAGAAAACTTCGACCAGATGTAGGTTATTCAAGGACATGGAGTATGGAGCACGACAGAGAACAAAGTAACAGAGACCATTTCCTCCAGCACGTTGAGAAAAATTGATAAAAAGAAAGCCAAGATAAGGGCACCTGGTTGAAACATGAGCGTTAACTCTACCATATTTAAACGTGAAAGCTCATTGGTCCACACTCTAACGAGGGGCAAGGCGATATCCCAGGTATTGACTGTGTAACAGAGGAAGGCTGGAGTTCCTCACACTTCGTCCGTTCCGCACAACCCTGCTTCAGCACGACAGTTTTCGTTGCGAGCGTCATCAGGGCATTTTAACCTGCGTGTTAATTATGTCTGACGCCATGCCTGGCTTTCCACCGCACCCACTGTAACTCCGGCCCTGGTCATGCTGTGGCCCAGGACAGGTATAGTCCAATGTCCAGTTAACTAAAAAGGTGGTTGAAAACATTCCTTTTTCCGCACACTTTATAAATGTGGGGGTCATGCAGGTTGGGGCTCATGCTGTGGCCATGACAGGTATAGTCAATGTCCATGAAACTAAATGGTGTTGAAAGACTCCTTTTTCCGGCACTTTTAAATGTGGGGGTCAGGCAGTTTGGCTCATGCCTGTGGCCGCAGACAGGTATTAGTCAATGCCAGTTCTACTAAAATGGTGGTTGAAAGACTCCTGTTTCCGGCACTTTTTAATGTGGGGGTCATGCAGGTTTTGGGGCTCATGCTGTACCCAGGACATTGTATAGTCAATGTCCATGAAACTAAAATGGTTTTGAAAGACCCCTTTTTCCGGCACTTTTAAATGTGGGGGTCGATGCAGGTTTGGGCTCAAACTGTGCCCAGGACAGTAAAGTCAATGTCCAGTTCAACTAAAATGGTGGTTGAAAGACTCCTTTTTGCGCAACTTTTAAATGTGGGGAGTCCATGCAGGTTTGGGGCTCATGCTGCGTTTCCAGGACAGGGATATTAAATGTCCAGTTCAAGTAACATATGTTCAAATCATACTGCCTTCTGGCACTTTTTAATTTTGGGTGATGCAGGATTAAAAGGTCAGGCTGTGTACAAGACAGGATAGTAAATGGTCTGTGACTTTGTTTTTCTGTGACTTTTATAAATCTACAGTGTGTTGCCTAAGATGTAGCACTAATCCGATTGACTGATGTTGAAGTTAATTTTTCAGCTTCCTCCACCTTGTTTGGGTGTAATAATGAATTGTTTTGCTCTCCCATAGACTTTAATTTTCATCGCGCATAATCGTGCACCACTATCGAAAAACCTTATCGATAGCGGGCCTCTATCGATCTATCGATCGTTCTCGATTGCCAACCAATCGCTCAACCACTAATCTTTGAGGCAAGACCCTGTGTTGTGAAAAATAGTTGAAAAGGAGTAAGGTCATAACCCAAACGTAGTACATCTTGGGTGATATGAAATTCCCCGAGTGCTCTCCATGTCGGTGATTGCAAACCACCCTAGCTATCTACTCAGGGATTCTTTCCATGTGGAGGTAATCGTTGTAATGTTTGTAAATTGGTAAAAAGAACATCTAAATTTAGTAACCTAGACCAGACCAAAGAATATCCAATTTAGAAACTTTTAAATTGCGACAGTCATCATGTAGTGTATGCAGTAGAGTGCACTGCTTGTGATAACAAAAAATACATAGGGTGCACCACTAAAAGGTGAAGAAGGAGAGTAGCAGAACATTTGGTATAGCATAAAAAATAAAACATCCAAATATATTAAGGAGTGGCTAAACAGTTTTTATGAAGTTCCATAACATTGACCAGCTCTAGTATTTACTTTCTATGCCATAGAACAAGTGTCGCCAAACCCTATCGACGGAGAAAATTGGGAGGTAAGGTACGATACAGGAATGTCTTGGGATTCTAAAATTGGAACGCGGTTCCCCATATGGATTTAACTATAAGACGGATTTGCTTTATATATATTGAATTGTCCATTTATTTATTTAGTTATTTATCAGCACCCCTGACCCTTTAAGGCATGTACCACCCTAACAGGATATGATGTAATTTGTATTGTATGTGCTTAATGCTAAAGTATGTTTTTAAACGATTGAAAATGTTTTGTAGCTTAAGGCCCGTGATCAAGACCGGCAGAGCTCGAATCCGCGTCGCAAGTCATTTTAGCCTGTGTGTACTGCTGCGACATTGTTTTCATCAATAAAGCTACATATGTTCACTTCTACCCGGATCCAGAAGCCATTTGTTCCGCTGCTTAGAGCAACGTTTTTGCCTGTGTTGTATGGAAAAAATCAAGCTGAGGGCTAAGATCCTACGATAGCGTCAAAGAACACAGTAGTAGGAGCCGCCGCAGATCGCAGCACAGTAAAGGGACGATGGGCAATTAGCCACGCCAGGGAGCATAAACTAAGTATATCCCGTTTTCCACCAGAGCCCCACCGCAAAGCGGGATGGACTTGCAGTCGGCGGAGTCTACCAGGTCGTTTCCCCTGACGTGACTTAGCTTGCGAGGTAGCCAAGGTGTAGCGGAGGTACAAAATTCTAAGTGCAAACACGTAGTCGGGACAAGCGATAGGTCAGGACAGCGGCAAGGATCGTGTCAAGGGATGGGAGGCAAGAGGTAACGGTACATTGGATATGAAAAAAAAACAAAAAAAACAACGAGCTCACTGGAGGAGGCGGAGGTGGTTTTTCCTGTCTGTAATTTGGACATACGATTCACATTCTTCATACTGAAGAAGCTCATCCAAAGCCAGTTTTGAAGCATTTGCTTGTGCTTCACTATTCCAGTTTTGTACTAAATTCCATCACTAATGGCACCGAATGCAAAATAAGCACCTAAAACATTCCTTGTAGTTAGGGTCTCCTTTAATTTGATACGCTGCATTTCAACAAATTGGTGTCACGCAGAAACTTTTTTCAATCTACCACGTTTATACTTCATAATAAACTCATTTGGAACTTTTTTAGTTTTTAATGAAAATGCCGATGGAGGTAGAATTGCCTTGGCCAAAAATGGTTTCGGAACGTTAGCAAACTGACTACAGAGGATTTCTCTATAGTACTTGAGTTTGTTCTCCCTCTCAGCAGCTGGAAAAAAGGCTCCCATTTTGGACCGGTAGCAAGGGTCCAAGAGGTTGGAGAGCCAGAAGTCATCCCTCTGCCGGATGGTGACTATTCGGCTGTCACTAGCCAGGCAAATCAGCATGCTGCGGACCATGTGCACAAGTGATTCTGAGGGACTCCATGCCTCCGTCTCCACTGTATACTGCCACGGTGCTTGGGGGTGCTTGGGGGACAGTGGCACAATGACAGAGTGTGGAGGTCATGGCAGCAGCAGTTCGGAGGTGGCTTAAGCAGTTTTGATCAAAAATGTGAACTGAGAACCTCAAAAAAATGTTTCATATATCCTAGATAGCAGAAATGCTTTTTTCAAAATTCCTATGTCCCCTTTGATAGTGCTCTAGTTTATAGTGTGCCACTGTTATTGGAATATGTATGTATGCTACAGCCTCACCAGTGTTGCACCTATGTTCATTTTTTTTCAAAAATGTTTTTTTGGCTGTGCATAACCATATATTGTTTCTATGAAGCAGTGGAATGACGCTATTCATCCCGTAGTTCTGGCGACTGACAAATAACGTCGCCTCCATGAATGGCCTCAGCAAACAGCAGGTGTCATGCATGAGCTGCCACTGGCTGACATTAAAGTTACACAGGGGAGTACTCCTGTCCGCCTGGATCATCCAAAAATCGTTAATGGCCTTTCTCTGTTCATACAGTCGGTCCAACATGTGCAGGCTGGAATTCCAACGGGTGGAAACATTGCATATCAGCGTGTGTTGAGGGTGGCCATTCTGCCGCTGCAACTCGAGGAGGGTGTGCCTGGCTTTCTAGGAGTGGATGAAGTGCATGCACAGTTTCCTGGCCATTTTCAGAATCTTCTGAAGATCGGTGGAAGACTTCAGGAACCTTTTCACAACCAGATTGAACATGTGCGCCATGCAGAGCGCATGGATCATCCCTCCTCGGTGCAGCGTGGACATCATGTACCTCCCATTGCTCACCACCATGGTTCCAATTTGCAGTTTTCTTGCTGCATGACGCGGAGCAGTTCCTCCTCTGTGCGACTTTGTTCGCCGAGGCAAGCCAGGTATAGAACTGCGTGACACCGCTGTGCCCTACACATGTGTTGTGATGGAGCAGCATTTGTGGAAGCTGAGATGGTGGTGGTGGAGGAGGAGAAGGCGCATTGGCGCAGGAGCAGCAGTTTGACAACGTGGAGGAGAAAGCGCCGTCTCCTGTCCACGTTTTTGGTTTGGCTGGGCAGGAAGCACATTCACCCAGTGGGCCGTAAAGTACATGTACTGGCCCTGACCGTAGTTACAGCTCCACATGTCCGTGCTGCCGTGCACCTTGGAACAAACCGATAAGCTCAAGGACTGGCCCACCTTCTGTTCTACATATTTGTATACGGCTGGTACTGCCTTTTTGGAAAATAAATGACGGCTTGGAACTCTCCACCTCGGCTCAGCACAAGCTATTAGTTCTCTGAACGGTGAAGAGTCCACCATTTGGAAAGGGAGGGACTGCAGTACCAACAACTTGGACAGGAGCACTTTCCAAGCTTCTGCCCCTTTAAGGATGGTTGGACGCATACTGTTTCCCCTTTTGGGAAAAAACCGCCTCGTTGAACGACTTTCTGGGCGCCAAGAGTAGCGAGGAGCAAGAGGGATCTGGACAGGGAGATTATGTCAAAGGGGAAAAAAAGCTTCCTTGCAGAGTTGGTTTGGGGCCTTGACTGGCTGCAATGGGATGGGCCACTGGGGGCCTGCTTTCTTTGGGGGGGGGCAGGATGGACCACCCCATCTGATCCAGTTTTCCTTTCCCCGGGCCCCTTGGGGTGGGGACACTGCAATTTTGTTGACACAGGGGGCCCTGGGGGCAAACTTATCTTTCCCCGCCACCCTTCAATTTTCTGCCCACAAATTCCCAAAAAATATACCCATAATTTTTTCTTCTCCGGGGGTTTTTTAGCAAAAAAACTCCCCACCCACCGAGTAGCTGAATTTTTTAAATTTCCAACGCCCCCCACTCTGATTTACTACCCACTGCCGCTGGGGTTGCTGAGCCCCTGTTTCCCAAAATTTTTTTTGGGCCTGCGAAGCGGGTTTTCTAAACCCCGGGGGGCCATTTTTGGGTTTCCCCACCTCGGGACTGCGCAACGCCCTGCTGACCCCATGGGCCCCACTACCCACTTGCTGGCTTTCGCCACTGCCTGACGGCAAGCTGATGGGCCCCCTTTTCCCGACATAATAAAGCCCCTTTCTTCACCCCCTCCCCAAGTGGGGGTTTGGCTTAAAAACCTCCCTCCCATTAGGGCCCCGACCTTTTACTGCTGTCCTCCCAACTTTCTTGGTATGCAGAGGCTGACCCCCTCACAACATGACCTCCCACCCCCCACATCCAAAACTTTGCCGCCTACTGGGAAGAAGCAGGTGGGCCCCCCACTCTTTTCTTTCCAAGTACTCTGACTGTCCTCAAAATTGTTCATCCTCGCGATATGTGGCACTGAGCCCCCAAACCCCATAGTAGACCCCTGGGTGAGGGGAACGGGATGGGAAAAGAGGGGGGGTTGAAAAGGGCAGGTGAAACCGGGTTTAGCTGTTTTTCGGGCCCTGCCCACTAAGGGGGTTTTGGGCTGACGTTTCCCCCGACTCTTGGCTGGGGGTTTTTCCCCAAAAGTCATCGGGAGGGGAAATGGATTACCTATTTAACCAAACCAAAAACCCTTTTAGTTGCAAAACAACACACGGCCCTAGATTCACCGGGAGTTCCGGCCTCAAAGAGTGACCCTGCCTTTCGAAAGTCCCCTTACTGTGCTAACACCTGTGCCCCGCTCCAGGAAAAGGGTTTTTGCCACTGGGGCCACCCATGTTTAAAAAGGGCCCCCACCTTTTCTGTCCCGGGCAGATTTGTTTTTTTCCAAAAAATTTTCAGGGCTCTATTTAATGAAGAATCTGTAAATGATAAAAAACACACCCTGAAATTTGGGCTTTCCCAAAAGAAACCCCCCTAACAGGCCCTTGGGGAAACCCCGGTTAAAAAACCTTTCGCTACAGAAAACCCCCAGGAAAAAATTTAAATGGGATGTGGCAGGGTTTAAAACCAGTGCATTTTACTGAACCCACAAAAAACAAAAAACCTTTAATTTTAAACCCTTTGGGTATAAAAATTTTGCTACAGGGAAACAACAGGAAAAATTTTGTCTTTTGGGGTTGAAAAAAAAACCCCTTTTTTTTTTACTACTACAATAGCACAAAGACCTTAATTTAACCCCTTTGGGTATAAATTGCCCAAAAGAAATGAGTAGCAAAAAAATTTAAATGGATGTGGGGTTGTAAAAATTTCATTTCTTTTACTGAATGCAAAAAGGGAAAAACAGGCTTAGACCCAAACCCTTTGGGTAGTCAATGTGCTCCCGAAAATTACCAAATTTGGGATTAAAAATTTTATTTTGCAAAAGAATTTAAACAATTACAAAACCCCACAAAATCAAAATTTAAAACGGGAAAAGGGCAGTCTCTGAGAAAAGCTGTGACACCCCCCCCAAACAAAACGCTGTTAAAAACTAAAATAAGGAGTGTGAGCTGCCAGCGTCGCGTTCCCCCGGAAATTAAATATTTTCGGGGGACGCACAGAATCCCGCCCTTTTCCCCTGATTGGGTTCATCCTTTCACAAAGCATTTTAGGATGTTCCTTTCTTTTCCCCCCAGAGTTCTTGCCCATGTAACTCCATGTGCTTTCGGGGCATTTTTTTCAATTTAAAAAACACCCTTCTTTTTCCCCAAATTACCCCAAAATTCGGGCTTCGTTCAAAAACCCAAGTTTTCCCCGAAATTCTAAAAAAGTCCACTTCGTTAGAACATTTCGCGCCCTCTCTC